>VDFB02081989.1:0-31413 GCA_007258455.2 Sequoia sempervirens
CTATCTCAACTATTGAAACATGCTCAACTACTGGGTCCTCTCCCCTATTTTTTTCAAAAACTTTTAAAACATTAAAAAAAAAGAGCTCAAAACTCAAACATACCCACCACATAACAACACAGCCCTCACTTGCCCCTTCCTGTACTCGTTATAAGAAACTCCTCTGATCTCTTTTACCCATTCCTCCAGAAATTGTTAGCGAGGATTATTGAATACAGGCAATGCAATCATCTTTATAATCCCAAACGCCCTTCCTAAATTCGTGATCATTTGATGAATGTAGTATGAGATTGGAGGATGGATTTGAACCTTGCTGTGCAACCTCTTATGATGGCAATCGTGGCAGGTTTCACATTACATTAAAAACCACCTTTAATTGGAGAAGTGCAGCCAGCATTGGGAATGCTGCAAATCAGAAAAAAGTTAAGAAATGGCAGAAGGATGAAATAGCCTCAGATCATACAAAGATAATATAACTCTCCAGCTCCGCGCCAAGCCAGGCCAAGGCAAAAAAGTGTAGGGTACTATAGAGTACCGCCTTTCTTCTCTCTTATCTCTTCCTCTCGGCCGACGTCGAACTCTTGCAACCGGCGTAAAAGTTTTGGGGAATAGCCAGTACGCTGCAAGGGACGGGCCAAAGTTAAAAGTTGTCAATGGATATTTATTGAAATAAAATTTAACTATTTATTGCGATGAGCTAATAACGTAAAATTATAATGACTCGTAAACAATGCGGGGTTACTAGTAAAATGTTCATTTAATTATTTTTAGGTCTTATTATTGGATGAAAAAACAACTTAAATTATAATAAGATAAAAAATAGAACAAACATTAGTTTTAAAGGGTTTAGTTCCTCCTCTTATAAACTAGTAAAATGTTCATTTAGTTATTTTTAAGTCTTATTATTAGATGAACAAATAATGTAAATTATAATGACACAAAATAATATTTGGTTGTTTTAAAGGGTTAACTCCTCTTCTTTTAAACTAGTAAAATGTTCATTTAATAATTTTAAGTCTTATTATTGGATGAAATTTATAATGATGAAAAAATAGAAGGGGCATTGGTTTTAAAGGGTTAGCTCCTCCTCTTATAAACTAGTAAAATGTTCATTTAACTACTTTCAGATCTTATTATTGGATGAATTAATAACACAAATTATAATGACACAAAAATAGAGCAACTATCAGTTTTAAAGGGTTAGCTCCTCCTCCTTTAACTAGTAAAATGTTCATTTAACTATTTTTAGGTCTTATTATTATATGAACTGACAACATGAATGATAATGATGCAAAATAGAGAGCATTAGTTTTAAAGGGTTAGCTACCCCTCTTATTTAAACTATTAAATTAACTATTTTTAGGTCTTATTATTGGATGAACTAACAATGTGAATTATAATGACACAAAATAGATCATGCATCAATATCAAAGGGTTAGCTCATTCTCTTATAAACTAGTAAAATATTCATTTAACTATTTTTTAGGTTGTATTATTGGATTCTTTTATTTTTTACAATGTGAAATGATTTATAAGGAAACCATATGTTTATATAAAATGATTTAGGTTAATTAAATAAATGTAACCAAATAACAATCAATTTAATCCCTTTCTTCTTCCTATCCTTGTTTAAGATGCCTAGATATATAGCTAAATTTTTTGAGAAGATTCAAAGGTCTTTCCTCTGGTTGAGTACTAAGGAGAAAAAGAAACTATCTTTGGTGAAGTGGGATAAGGTTTGCCAACCAAAAAGCAGTGGTGGCCTTGGGATAAGAACCATTTCTCTTTCTAATAAAGCTCTCATGGCCAAAGTGGGATGGGATCATTTGAGGGATAGGAAGGATTGATGTGGGATAATGAATGCTGAATACCTGCTGAGTCGACCGCTAATTGATTGCCTTTCGGAGGTCCATCCTCTGAGGTCCTTGGTTTGGAAGGGGATTTGTAGCCTTGAGGATCTTTTGAGGAACGAGATTAAATGGAAGATAGGTAATGACAATAAAATTAGATTCTGGAAAGATACTTGGTTACTGGACTCTCCCTTGGATTCTTTTGAGTTTAGGTTTCTCAAAGGCAGTGCTCAGCAAGTGTTTGAGATATTTGTGAGTTGTTAGAAGATTAATCTTTACTTGATAAAGGTTATTCTTTAATTGTAATTTTTTTATTAACTTGTAGGAATATTCCAAAGGAATCCCTACAAGTCTTTTGTCTTTTTGTCATCTCACACATTTGTGAGGATGGCTTATTTTTTTAATTCCTTTATTAAGGAATATTTGTAACCACCTCCTTAAGAGGTGACACTTTGCACACACATAGATGAATGGTGGCATTCATTGAGTTGGGAGTTACATTCTAACTCCTTCTTCTCACCTCTACTTATTGAGGTGCCTCTCCTCTCATTCTTGAAGACTCATGCAAGCAAGCTAAGGTTGAAGCTCTCTCTCTTTGTATTTCTCTTTAGGCATTTTGCCTCCATTCATAATATTGGGGTTTTTTCTTGTTTTTTCCCCTTAACAAATTCTTGTGTCTCTCTTGCTTTGGTGTTGCTTGGTTTGGCTACTTCAACTTATTTGGTAATCTCTTTTATGAACACATTTAAAATAACTTTATTGGTACTTTCCATTGCTCTTTTTCTATTTTCTTTTCATGAGTAGCATCGGGCTTAGTTATTACTAATATTTTATTGAACTGATGTTGAGGTTACCATTTTCAAAGCCTTCATTAAGGGCCTCAAGAGAAAAGAAAGAATAAAGTCTAATCTTGTTTTTTGTTTGATATATTTTTTTCTAACCATTGTGCAGGATTTCTTATCTAAATATTTCTAAGTTTTTCAAATTTCAAATTTGTGCAATATATTTTGAATGCATGATTTATTTATTTATTTTTGCATAAAATTTAAAATCCATTTTTGCATGCATATTTCTTTTCTTTTTTTAAATCACTATATTTTACATTTTGTAAAAAAATTAATTTTTTTTTCGGTTCTAACCCTGTTTTTTAATATATATTTTTTATTCCCCTGTTTTATATAAAAATATCAATCTTTGTTTAAAAAAAGTATATCATATCTGCAATCTTTCAAAGTTTTTAAATCTAAATTTTTTTAATCTTTACAAAATATTATTTGTATGTATTTTTTTTTAACAAATAAATAAAAAAATTCTTATCTGGTTTAGGGCTTGGCCCTTGTCTCAAATCTTTTCCAAAGTTTTAAAAAATCATTATCATAAAATTTTAAACATTTTTCTCAGCATTGACCTTTAGCAAGCTGGCGCCCCTCCTCTTTCACTGTGCAGCTTCAAACTCCTCCGACCTTCGGCCTTTCTGTAAGTCTTCCCCTCACGCTTCCATTGCCCTGCATTTCCACCACAACTCCCAGCGCCTGTGGTTTTTTTAAATCTTTTTCTATTATTAGTTCTCCATTTTGAAATCTTTCTGCCCGCTTTTTTTTGTTCGCCCGCTTAATCTCATTCATAATTTATTTTATTACCCCACCTCATAATAAGTTTGAAAGCGGTTGTACATATTTCATTTACACTTTTTAGCCCGCCCATCCTCTTATTTGCTAGCTCAAAGTTTTAATCCTTTTATTCTTTATACGTAATCCTCTTTCTTTTATTAGTTTTAAGTTTTAAGATCTTTAATATTTCTATATTATAAATTAAGTTTTTAAAAATATTTTTTATATTATAAATTAAGGTTTTAAAATATATTTTAAAAAAAAATTAATATTAATCATTAATTTTTTTTTATATATAGTTTTTTTTAAAATAAAAACTTTTAATCATTTAGTTCTTAATTATTAATAAAAAAATATTATTTTTATATATAGCTCTTATATTTAAAAATTTATTTTGTTTTTTTTAAATGAGATTTTTTATTTAATTTAATCTAAAAAAGCTTATTTTGTTTTAAATTTAGGTAATTATTTTTTAAAGGAAAGTTTTTTTTTAAGATTTAATTTGATCAAGAGGGATTTTCTTTTAAAGGCATATATTTACAATTATTTTTCTCATAAAGTTGTGAATTTTTTTTTACAATCATGTCTACTTTAATCCCTGAAATTAAGTTGAATTCTTCTAACTATCATTCTTGGAAAACTCATATATGCTTTATTTTTCGATTTAAACATCTTTTAGATGTAGCTACAAATCCTAAATCTAAACCAGGTTCGTCTGCATCCAAAGATGAAATTGAAAAATGGAATCTCCAAAATGAAGAAGCCCTTGGTCTCATAGGTATCTACATGTCACTCGAACTTTATGTTCACATTGGGACATGCACAATTGCCTATGAAGCATGGGACAAACTCAAAACCATTTACGATAGTTCAAATGAATCAAGAAAAATTCAAATTCAAGATCAACTTGAAGATTTGAGGTATTCTGATTTTAAATCTATGGATGAATTTTTATTGAAATTTGATGCTTTAAATAGTCAATTGGATGGTTTAGGAGTTAAATTAGATAATCTTAGATTAATTCATCTTATTGTTAAAAAGTGTCTTCCTAGACAATTTCAACAATTCATTACTAATATTCATGCTCAATTAGCTATTCCTTCTTTAGCTACTCAATTAACTTATGATATTTTTCGTGATTTATTAAGACAAGAAGAAGCTAAGTTAATTCAGTTTGGTACTCTTAAGTCTAATGAACATGCTTTCTTGTCTAATCATAAGAAAAATTTTAAACCTCATTCTAAACAACAACATTATAATTCCAAACCTCATTATAATAATGGCAATGATCCTAGAAAGTTTAACTCTTCTAAGAAACCACATTGCACTTATTGTAATAAGGATGGTCATTGGCAAAATACTTGTTTTAAGAAGCAAAATGAGAAAAAGCCTATGAAGCAAAATAATCAACAACAAAATAAACCTAATAATAATAAGTTTCAAAATAATGCAAATCAATCTAGACGTGCTTTTACTTGTAGTTCTAATGTTTCTCAACCTCTTGAATGGGTTATTGATTCAGGGGCATCTCAACATGTTACTTCACATAAAGAAGTTTTTGAGTCTATGCAACCTGATATATCTAATGTTCCTCTTCAACTTGCTAATAATCATACTTGTAAAGTAGAAGCAATTGGAGATGTGAATGTTCCTAATGGTAAATTGCATGATGTTTTATATGTTCCTGAATTAAAGACTAACTTGCTTTCAGTTGCTAAGCTTTGTCAAGATTATAAAATAGAATTTTACAAAGATATGTGCTATGTTATTGATCCAAAACAAAACAAGGTCATTGCTAATGCTAAATTAGACAATGATAATTTGTTCAAATTTTATGAGTTTGCTCAATCTAGATGCTCTTTAATATCTACCATTGATTTCAATGTTTGGCATGAAAGACTTGGTCATATAAATTCTAACAATATTGCTTTAATGCAAAAGCTTAATATGGTAGATGGATTGCCTAGTATTGTTCCATCTAAAATTGTATGCACAGGATGCATGAGTGGTAAGATGCATAGGGAGCCCTTTCCACATGGTCAATCATGGAGGGCAACTCATAAGTTGCACCTAGTTCATAGTGACCTTTTGGGACCCATGGAGAATAACTCCATCCAAGGATCAAGGTATGCACTTACTTTTGTTGATGATTTTTCTAGAAGAACTTGGATCTATTTTCATCATAGTAAGGATCAAGTTCTTGATATATTTTCTGAATTTCATAATTTTTTTGAAAGGCAATCTAGTTTTAAACTTAAAATTCTTAGAACTGATAATGGTAAAGAATATGTGAATAATGCTTTTAATAGTTATTTGAAATCATTTGGTATTAAGCATGAGCTAACTATTCCCTATACACCTCAACAAAATGGTGTAGCGGAAAGGAAGCATAGAACTATTGTTGAAATGGCTAGATGTATGTTACATGCTAAAAATATGTCTTATAAATTTTGGGCAGAAGCTATGTTTTGTGCTACTTACATTATTAATAGGACTCCTACTAAAGCTTTAAAGGATATAACTCCTGAAGAAGCTTGGTCTGGTAGGAAGCCCAATCTTAAGCATTTAAGGATTTTTGGTTCAATTGCTTATGTTCACAAACCTAAACAAAAGAGGCAAAAATTAGATGCTAAATCTTCTTATCATATTTTTGTTGGTTATGATGAACATTCTAAAGCTTATAGAGTTTATAATCCTCTTACTAACAAAGTTAAAGTTGCTAGAGATGTATGCATTGCTGAAAATGGTGTTCATGATTGTTCTAAAGTGCATAATATTGATTCTTCTCAAAATAAAGTTATTGTTGTGGAGGATAATCCTCAAGTTGAAACTCCTCTTAACCCTCCTAATGCATCTCTTACTCATAGTGATAGTGATGATGAAAATGTTGAAATCTCTACTCATGATTCTTCTTCTAGTGATGATACTCCTACATCTAAAAGAATGCCAAAATGGTTTAAAAATTTGTTGCAAGAAAGTGAGGATTATTTAGCTAAAAATCCACCTAAAAGAAGAAAGGCAAATTATTGTAATCATGCTTTGATGTCTAACATTATGAATTCAAATGATCCTCAAACTTATGAACAAGCTAAAGATCAACCTCATTGGCAAAAGGCTATGCAAGAAGAATATGATACTTTAATTGCTAATAATACTTGGGATTTAGTTCCATTACCTCAAGGTAAGAATCTTGTTTCATGCAAATGGTTGTATAAAACTAAGGTTAATGCAAATAATGAAGTTAGCAAGTTTAAAGCTAGATTAGTTGCTAGGGGCTTCTCTCAAGTTGAAGGATTAGATTATAATGAAACATTTGCTCCAGTAGCTAAGATGCCAACCATTAAATTAGTTCTTGCTTTAGCTTCTCATATGCATTGGCCTATTCATCAAATGGATGTTAAAAGTGCATTTTTAAATGGTGATTTACATGAAGAGATTTATATGTCTCAACCTTTGGGTTTCATTAAGGAAGGTAATGAAAATCTTGTTTGCAAATTGAAGAAATCAATATATGGTTTAAAGCAATCTCCTAGAGAATGGTATTCAAAGATCAATGCTTTCTTTTTATCTCAAGGTTTCATTAGAAGTAAAAATGATCCAAATTTATATATTAAGCATAGTGAAGATGATATTGTGATTATTATTTTATATGTTGATGATTTAATTATCACTTCTAGTTCTAACAATTTGATTAGTGATGTTAAGTCTCAACTCAATCAACAATTTCAAATGACTGATTTAGGCCTATTACATTATTTTTTGGGTATGCAAATTTGGCAAACACCTAAAGGTATTTTTATTTCTCAACATAAATATGCTCAAGATCTCTTAGATAGATTTAAAATGAATGATGCAAAGTGTGTTTCTACTCCTTGTGAATTAGGAACTAAATTAATGGTTGATATGGAAACTCCTTTTGTTGATCCTACTTTATATAGGCAATTAGTAGGAAGTTTAAATTATCTAACTCTTACTAGACCTGATATTTCTTATAGTGTTGGATTGGTTTCTAGATTTATGTCTAAACCACAACAAACTCATTTTAAAGTTGCAAAAAGAATTTTAAGATATGTTAAAGGTACTCTTAATCTTGGTCTTTTTTATGATGCAAATTGTGATTTTTCTTTAAAGGGTTATACTGATTCAGATTTAGGAGGTGATCCCAATGATGGGAGATCCACTTGTGGTTATTGTTTCTTTGTTGGATCAGGTGCAATCTCATGGAATAGTAAGAAACAACAATCTACTTCTCTTTGTTCTACAGAAGCTGAATATAAAGGTTGTACAAATGCATCTAAAGAAGCATTATGGTTAAGAAGATTACTTGAAGACTTGGGTCTACCTCCAAAGGATCCTACTCCTTTATATTGTGATAATCAAAGTGCTATTGCTTTGGCAAAGAATCCAATTTTTCATGCAAGGACCAAGCACATTGCTCTTCAACATCATTTCATTAGAAAGCAAATTGAAGACAAGCAAATTTCTCTTTTGTATTGTAAAGGTGAAGATCAAGTTGCAGATATTCTCACCAAAGCTCTTTGTAAAGATAAATTTCTCTTCCATTGTAAAAATCTTGGATTACAACCCATTGAAGGGTTTGATGTAACTTCCCCAAGTAAAGCTTAAGGGGGGATGTTAGAAGATTAATCTTTACTTGGTAAAGGTTATTCTTTAATTGTAATTTTTTATTAACTTGTAGGAATATTCCAAAGGAATCCCTACAAGTCTTTTGTCTTTTTGTCATCTCACACATTGTGAGGATGGCTTATTTTTTTAATTCCTTTATTAAGGAATATTTGTAACCACCTCCTTAAGAGGTGACACTTTGCACACACATAAATGAATGGTGGCATTCATTGAGTTGGGAGTTACATTCTAACTCCTCATTCTCACCTCTACTTATTGAGGTGCCTCTCCTCTCATTCTTCAAGATTCAAGCAAGCAAGATAAGGCTGAAGCTCTCTCTCTCTTTGTATTATTCTTTAGGCATTTTGCATCCATTCATAATATTGGGGTTTTTTCTTGTTTTTTCCCCTTAACAAATTCTTGTGTCTCTCTTGCTTTGGTGGTGCTTGGTTTGGCTACTTCAATCTATTTGGTAATCTCTTTCCTTCAAACATTTGCTCTTTATTAGTACTTTCCATTGCTCTTTTCTATTTTCTTTCATGAGTGATTACCTAATTGGGCCCTTGAGGGCTAGGAAATGGAATGATATTATCATTTGTTGTCCTTTATCCCCAAATCTATGTATTCTTGCCAAGACTCTCCAGGAGTTACTAGCTCTCACTAGATTGCCATCTTCACATCATGGGGATGAGTTCTTCTGGATACATGATCACTAGGGTGATCTCACTAAGAAATCTTCCTATAGACAGCTGACTGTTCATGGGAGTGCTAATATTCTATGGAAAAAGTTCTAGAACAGATACATGATACCGAAAGTCAACTTTTTCTGGTGGACTATTTGTCATAATAGGATTCTAACACAAGATAATCTAAGAACAAGGGGGTTCTAGATTCCCAATATATGTTTCCTTTGTAAAAGCAATGAAGAATCAATAGATCATCTCTTGTTACACTGCCCCTTTGCTATGGAGGTTTGGGAGCTAGTGCTCAAAAGATTAGGGATTCAATGAATTATGAGTAAGGAAATCACATCCTTTATTTTAAGTTGGTCGGGACCTTTCTCCCATCCTTTAACTGTTGAAATTTGGAACCAAGTACCTCCTATTATATGTTGGTGCTTATGGAAAGAGAGGAACAACATGATATTCAGGAACATTGAGTTACACCCAAAAGAGGTGTTTGGTATTGGTGTCAGGCTCATTGAGGAAAACATCTCTCTTTTCAAAGGGAAAAACCCAGGCATAAGTCCGACTGAGTTGGATATAAACATGGCTAAATCCTAGAATTAGGTGTTGGATGCCAACTCTTACGAAAACTTCAAAATTCTGGCCAAAAGAGCTACTATTTGGCAACCTCCTGACAAGGCTGGTATAAACTGAATTTTGATGGGGCGGCTAAGGGAAACCCAGGTAGAGCAAGTATAGGAGGAGTGATTAGAGACCACAGGGGAAAATTAGTGGCAGGTTATGCTAGGGGGATTGGTCGCCACTCATCTATGATAGCGGAAGCTCGTGCGTTGTTAAAGGGCTTACAAATAGTTGTTACCCTGGGCATAGAGAACCTACACATTGAAGGGGACTCCAAGTCCATTATTGAGGCTATAAATTGTGGCAGATTACTAGGATGGAACACTAAGGATATTCTTCTTGATATTAGGTTCCTAGTGTCTAAACTAAAAGCTAATGTGGCTAGTCATATCTATAGAGAAGGGAACCAAGTGGCGGATGCCCTGGCCAATTTTAGCACACATTGGAAATTATCCAAATGTTGATGGGTAATAAGCATACTTCCACCTAATATTCAGAGTATTATAGTTAAGGAACAAAACCCTTCTTGACCAATGATGACAACATCATAGATGCTTTGCTGGTTATTTGGGGGACCCACTTGCTTACTCTTTGGGCTTTGTGGTCTTATTGAAGTGATGAGATGGATGATGAGTTGTATTGATGGGATGGACAACAAGTGGAATTTTTTCTAATAATAAGATGGAGCCCGTTTTGAAAAGAGAAATCATGATTTTTTGTGGCAAGTACCAGAGGATTATTACTAAGTTGGATTGTACTTGTCATATCATCCTTATGGGGATTTTCTTAAACTCTCAGATTTTCAAATTCAATTTTTTTTATTTTGATGTGACTTGTAATTATGAGACTAAGCTTCTTTGTGGCTTTTATTTTGCTACTATTTTGGCTTCGTGCCTTTTAGATCCTTTATGTGGGTTAACTAAAGATGGCCGACCCATAAATACTATGGTTTTGGAGATATCTAATTATAGCCCCGTAGTTATTTTGCCTAGAATTTTGTACTTATGCGACATGGAAGGCAATCCTTCCTTGCCTATCATGACCTTTTTCTTAGCTGGTTATGCAACATGATCCCAATTAATGGATACGCTAAGATGGTTCCAGGGAATTATTATGCTTATGCGTGTGATTTGTCCATTGGATGGATTACCAAAATTTACCGTTCGCGGCTTAAATGCCTAATTGTGTGGGGATTTTTCCACCTTGATATTTTCTCTAACCTTCTTTGTTTGCAAATTTCCTGGTCTTACAGTGTGCAGAGTAACATCATGGGAGGAGAAAGGGTGCAGACTGAACCGGATAACTGCAACGAATTTCGCAAAGACCCTCTAGTCTGGCACATTTGCATTGAAGGTGGGATTGCTCCTATGATGGAGAGGCTTGTGGGTCACAACCCTAATCTGTCGACCCAATTTGTTAATTCATGGAAGAATCATCATGTTGCCATTGGTGGAATCTCCTTCATGCTGGAGGAGGAAGTTATAGCATAGGCTACGGGTCTCCAGTGCATTGGATTGAAGCATCCTAAACATTCTAAGACCTAGGACAATGACAATATGAATAATTTTTTTGTGGGGGAGGAGGCATCGGTACGCAACCAGTCTGGGTTTGAATGGGAGCTGCTTCCGCATCTATGGAACCATGTGTGCCTTGCTCTGATAAAGTATATTATGTTGGAGGGAAGGTACAAGACTTTTTACTACTACCATTTTCCCTTGTTAAATCATCTTAGGCATAAGGTTCTTATGAGCTTTCCCTTCTACCTACTTATGGACCTTGAAAATTTGGTTGAAAAATGTATTGATTCAGTTGCTACTAACCCCAATGAACCTACTCCTTTGCCTCTCCATCAGGGTCTTATCCTAAGACTCTACCATTTCCACCTAGCTTTGTGCCCTCTGAAACCTATATCGGCTATTCGTATTGAGGAAATTGAGCCACACTCTATGCCCAACTTGTCCCCAGCCGAATCTAAATGTCCTGTCAGAAAGAGTCACCGGACCCTGCTAAGAAACCCAACCTTGTTGCAAAAAAACATAAGGGTGTTGATGGTGTTTCCCAGACCAGTGGGGCTATTAGCTTATGTGATCTAAAATCTACCACTGCTAAGACCCCTGGTAAGCCTAGTTTGAAAAAGAAAGGTATGCAGGAGAAGGTGCCTCCTAATAAAGGAAAGAATGTTGTGAGCAAGGATTCCTTGGGTGATATAGTGGTTGTAGAGACCCTGTTATTGGTTGCAACGCCATCATTAGGCACTCTGGAAGGCTGGCTAAAAGCAAGAAAAAAGTGCAGATTAGGGATTTGGATACTAAAGAGGAGCGGTTTGATAGCAAAGGAAATGATGTGAAAGAGGTTTCAATGGATGAGGATGAGGAGAATTCTAGAGGTCCCCCCTCTGATCCTGACAGTGGTTTAACTCAGAAGGAGGGTTCGACCTCCCATTCGTCGAAGCCGCTGGAGATTGAACATAATGATCCTGTCTACACTACGGGCAATGAAGAGGAGATTGGTATGCTGAGAAAAAGAATAGACATCCTGGACAAAAATCTCCTTGGGTTGACTTGTTACACTGTCAAGATGATTCACTGTGTAACCAGTAACCTGTCGATTGCCATGAAGGATGAAATGGGGATAAAGAAGACCGAGGACCGCTAGGAGTGGGTCTATGATAACATGGTTTAGTTGTTGTCTAAGAATTGGGAGAAGGCCAGCTAGTATGTTGTTGGTTCACTGTTGGTCCATGTGTGTTGTCAGTCTCCGTCTGGGTTTAGTAAGGTATTTTTTGGTTTGGTGTTTAAGATAATTTTTTTTGATGTAGAATTTTTGGCCCTTGTGGCTCTCTATGTAGGGTACAACACCTTATAATTGTTGCTTACATTATAAAAAAAAAAATCAATTTAATCTAGATTAGGTATATGAAATTTATAGAAATTAAATGAGGAAAATAAATTAATTCTATGAGTATTTATTTTTAATGTTGTTGAGTTTTTTTGTTATTTGAGTGCAATCATCGAGCACAAAATAATTATCTCAACCATACACTCAATGTGTATGCTAGTCAACACCCAACACACACCAAGTAATCATAGCGTAACTCTATGTAGGCCAATTTCATGCACTATTGAGCATCCAATCATCATACATCTTTGCATAATACCACTTGCTTACATAACTTGGCCCTAAACATGGATGTATATGCCTACACTTGGATTCACGTAACTAGCACCATACAAGTTTGACACTTAGCACTATATAGGTCTAACACTCAACACTATATGAGTTTAAAACTTGGTCAAATATATGTCCATATGAAAATTGCACCATAAATGCATGATATATATCAATATTTTATTTAAGGTTTAGCTTACAATCCTTTGCATATAAGAGTTATCTTGTATAAGTTACAAATAGAGAAGTTTGGACCAATAGGATTTTACATATATATAATATCGTATGAATCTTCTTTCAAGTAGTATAATTATATTGCAAAGTATCACTCTTTTTAAATTATTAAAACTTCACCTACATTCTACTCTAGAGCTTCTAATACAAATTCTACAAATTTTGTAGGATATTAATTTAATTTATATAAATTTACCATGCAATTCTCCTACCGTTCAAATCATTAGTGTCAAAGCTTGAAAAAAATCAATAGTTTGATGCTCATTCAAATGTGCTTATGACACCAATAGAAATATTCTAACCCTTGTTCCATTACAAACACTGACAAGTAAGAGAATGAAGGTAGAAAAATATGTACTTATAGTTATGATAGAAGTGATACTGTGTGCAAGAGTTCCAGTCCTAAAAAATGTAAAACAACTAAATGAAATGCAAGGAAAGAAACAAAAATAAAACACTCAAGATTATCCTAGCTTAATTCAAACAAATAGATAAGAAAATAGTTGATTTGTCTCCTCCAGTTGGCCCTTTGAAAATGATTTTGTGTGCTCCCTTGTTAGCAAAATAGCTCAAAATGATGTGGATGCGATGAGGGATGCAATGATGTAGTTTGATGGTGGATTGGATGCAAGATGAGTGCTCAAAACGGTGCAACAATGGTGGTCTCTAAGCTTGGGTGTATGAGTGCATAAGTTAGGTAAGTGTGATAGATTGAGTGATGGATCAAAATGAGGCAAACATCACCATATTTAGGGAAATGGCCTCTAAATGAATGGATGGCTAGGATTCATCCAAGGATGGGAGATCAATGGCTAGGGTGAGTTGAGACCTCATAAGCCACCACATGAGGACATGTATCAGGTGAGGTGGACATGGGAGAGTGATTTGGAGGTGAGGTGGAAAAGGTGAGTCTTGTTTCATCTACCCACATATATGGGATGATGTGACAATAAAAAAAAATTAAATTCTTGTAAAACCTCCCTTGGTTTTGGAGATTTGACCTTGGGATTGGAGAGGAATTTTAAATTAGTCCTTTATTCCTCCAAGGGTGTTAAAGAAATAAAGTGGAATTAAAAAATCCATCTAGGATGCATGGGGAAATAAAAAGGAATTTTTTAAATTCCTTGGGGAGAGGAAATAACTTCTCAAAATGGAGAAAGTTATTAATGAAGGTTGACTAGGGTACATGCCATAAATGGCATGAGGATTAGGTTACATTTGATTACTGATTTAGGTTGTGTAAATGAAGGGTTAGGTGGGTTAATGAGAGATTAAGGGCAAGTTGCAAGTAATGGAGGATGTGACCCTAATTATGATTAGGGATGTGCACATCAAAATTATAGATTAATCAAACTAATCTGGATTAGGAGAGGATTATGGAGGATGGGACAAGGAGAGAGAAAGAATGAATTTAAAATTTGATTTTAACTCATTTGGGAAAAGTGACTAAATTAAATAAATTGGACTATTTATTTAATATAGAGAAGAATAAGGTAAGGTATTTAATTAATCAATCAAACACCTTAGGAGACATTAGGGTTAGGATGAATATTAACTAAATAATCAATTATTTAATTAATATGGTTCAGGGATGCATGATAGAAGAATACAAGGACAAATTTGACCATATGGGGGTGGTCAAATTTAGGTGTCTAGAGCTATAACTACTCAACACAACCTTAAAAATACAATGCCAACTTTGTGAACAATTATATGACCTCATGGCTCAACTTGGACCAAGATCAATAATTCTAGAACAACCAATTGTAGCACACCACCACAATCCTTTTAGGGTGAAATTTAAGTTTGAAATTCTACTATTCAATGGTAAAATTAACACCACAACACTAGATAGTTGGAATCAAGAATTCAAATCATACTTCTATTTAAACAAATTTAATGACACCAACAATATTTCATTCATAATACTAAAAATGTCAATCATTTTATATCACTAGTGGCAAGAAACTAGCGCCTAACATAACAAGGAGCATGATCCCCATTAGAATTTGAAATAAATCAATCTTATCTCTTGATCCTCCATTCCTTGAGTTTATAAATGACATCATATGAGTTGTTTTTAATAATAACTCTTGAAATGAAATATTATGTTGTTAAATTTATCCCAACATGCTCTCTTCATTTCACATAAATCCATCTTGAGCACATCCAAACTTTACATACAATAAAAGATTTGCTGGCAAGAGACTTATCATAGTGTTTAACCTTTTATACATAGTCTCTTAGCTTAATTGAAGGTTGCAATTAGACACTATAGGTTTGAATTAATAGTTTGAATTATCTTATTTGTGTTCTATCTTTACTTGTTTACACCTTAAATAATGTTTAAAATATTTATTTCAAAAAATATTTCAATTCATAGATTTTTTTTTCAGTAATTAAAATAATAATTTTTGATAAATACTTTATTTTACATTAAGAATCATTTTGTTTAAAATTTTAGTTCCAATTATAACTTCTAATTTATTTTCATCGAGCTTAGTTATATTTGACTGTGTGAAATTTTTATCTCTAAGAGTTTGGAAAAACTCCTAGATGAAATATCCAACTATCCCTATTGCATATAGCCTTTGGACAATGCACTAGTTTAACATAAAATATCTATAGATCAAAGTTAAGGGATTCAATGAAACCTTGTTGCTACATGATATGGAGTTTGAACCCTTGGCTTAGTAGTATTTTTTCATGTAAGGTGTATTGTTTGGAATATACATGTCACCTGATAGTGCATGTGAACACAACTTTTCATGCATTATTAACACTAGGTAGGATTTCATGTGACAGTGAAACCCACATGCACATATTGTAATGTTGCTTGTTTATGAAAATGGTTGTGTTGTAGTATCTTTCTATGGTTGAAAAATGGGAATTACAATATCATCCAACTTATTTAGGTCTTAGCTTGGTCCCTATTCATATTTCAGTTTAATTTCAATCCTTAAATAGCTCCCCTTATACCTCTTTTTATTTTGTGCCTAATGTATCCACCATGTTATCCATTCTCTCACATTTCAATAAAATTATGACATCCAATAATGCATGTGTTAGTTTGTTTTTTATGTTTTCATGTTCCAAAAGTGATCCAAATTATACCAATTTATTTTTCGTATGTCTCTAGTACACATTCATTTATTCTTACAACTAGTTGGGTTCACTAAGAATGTAGATGATAGCTAATATATGATGTTTATTTTCTACATGTATTTATTTTACCATAATAAATAATAATGACTTTTCCTTATGTATATGCTTCGTAGATGATGGTTTATCATTAAAATGAAGAGAAAAGAAGACAAGATAGGGGGCATAATCCTTATTTATGTTTGAATTTTAAGTTGTTATTTAATCCAAATTTACTTTGATAGCATTCTTTATTCCCCAGTAATTTTCACTCTATATTATGGACTAATTTTAATGTCCATTTCCATAGTATGTTTAAGGACCCATTTAGTTAATTCCACAGCCTTAAAATTGATTACTTAATATGATATGTAGACTTGATCCTATTCAATACCTTTTTTGGTCATCCATAACTTTATCAAAACTTATCTCCTTTTGGATACTAATATTTATCAAGGTAGTCATATCCATCAATAATGTAATTATGGTTGTGCCCATGTATGCTAAGCTATTTGAAAATGGTTAAAATATAATTTTGATGGAGGTTGTGCATTAAATGGCTAAGGGGATGCAAATTTTATAAAAAATGTTATTTCAAACCTCATTATGAATTTTTCTAACAATTTAGGACCTTCTAAATCCAATTTAGAATTATATTTATCTTTCAATTCTATTTTTTTGTTATTCTCCTTTCTATTAGTATATGAAGCTCTTTCTTCCAATTCTCATAAATTCTCTATAACTACCAACTATTATTTCATGGTTATTACACTTCCTATAGTCTTATCCATTTCTAAAAACTTATAGCCTCACATTGTATTCCTTAAAATATTGGAAATCCTCCATTTCCAATATCATCTTTCTGACATAGAAGCACACACACATGTAGAATCCTTTTAGGATCTAAAATAGATTGTAATAATAATTATTTACCTGCACTATTGCACCTATGTCAACAGACTCCCCAAACTTCTATTTATTGCTAGGTGGAGTTTGAAACAAACATTCACAAACTTGACTAAGGCAAGCTCCCAAGAATCCATAACATTTTTCTTGTCATTCCTATAGCTTCCAACATCTATATTGTTTGCATGAACAATGGATCTAATATTTGGAAGCGCCATGATGATCAATAGACAAAATCAAACATACTATGAAAAAATTATTTTTTTAATATTCAAGGATCACTATCATACTAAACAAGTTATTACAATAGAAATACGGTTTCCATTGTAGTTTCTTACTTGTATTTTATATTCTATTTTTCTATTTCTACAAACTTTCATGTTTACTAGGCCACTACCATGTTGTGCCAATCACCACTACACTGTAGTAGTCTTTGATGTATTATACATGCATGCAATCTAAAATTTACCCTAAAATGTTTACACATCACTATTCTAGTCTTCTACCACTTCTGTCAACCTTCTTTACCTTGAACAATCAATTTTAGGATACGTCTTCTACTCTCTTTGTCATTTAAATAATATATCAAGTTATTTAACATAAAATATAATTATTATATTGTTATATTATCAATCTATTTCATTTAATTTATGCTTATTTTTCTCAAGTTTTCAAAGAAAAGTAAACACATTTATTAGTTTAGATATACACTAAGTAAGATTAATCAAGCTAGAAACATCATTTGAATTTTTCTCTTCACTTTCCTCTAATCTATTTCATTCCTTATATGTAGCCAATTGAAGAAGAGCATGTAATATCACTAAAGTTCTTCATGTGATTATGATCATAGTGATTAGCCCATGCTTGTGATGATTACTTTTGCTCCAAGAAAATATTCCTATTTCTAGTAGATAGGTAGAACCATATCATTTATTTTTACTTTAGGTGAAGTTACAATTCTTTTTCTACTAGAGATAAATAATCACTTATCCTTTTTACTTTATTTTCGTTAGAATTTTAAACAAGTTGCAGTTCAAGTGCTTATTGTAAATGAATGCCATATGTACCAATTGAAGATTTTTATTTTGCAAGTTTTAATAATGGAGAATTCATTGCAAATATAGTACATAGAATCAATGTTCCCATATCTGTATCATTTTTATCATGCTAAATATTTTACTATCATGATTTATTACTTATTTTAGTTTGGCATGCATCTTCATGATAGTTCACATGCAAGTCAAAGCAAGGACAAAGTGTATTGATGAAAAATGCATATCTTGCACTTTTCTCCTTTATTTTGGTCCCATTTTGATAGGGTTGTCCTTAGTGCAATGAATCTAGTATACAAGTGACCTAATTATATTTCTACACATCCCTAAGTACCAATTTTGATCTGCAATTCATTCATTACTTTAGTTAAGTCAAAATCAAAGGAATGGAAATGAGCCCAAACTTATAAAATTCATATTCAAACTTAAGCCATCATTGACTCCCTCTAAGTAGTCTATGTACTAAAGTGTTGTATTTAAGAAAAAACCATAATTCATCTAAAATAATCTTTGATCACCATGGGAGCTCTTAAATCCACATTGAATTATCATGTACATAGAGAATAATAGAATATTAAAAATATATCATCAACTTACATATTAACATCACAAGTGATTACTGCATATTTACATGTCAAGTCTTTGATCTTTTCACCATGAACTAGTATGTTCAAGTGTTTGACCAAAGGAGAACAATCATAACCTAATAAAATCCTCAACAATGTCTATCAACACCACTCCTTTGTACACACATGCTGCAAACATTAAGGCAAGCATATGCCATGTATCAATTTATGTGATGATCATTTATGTGCACAAAATTTAGATCCACAAGCGTAATTCAAATCCATAGGCATGAAGATTTGTTCTATAGGTGAGGAACTAAACTAAAACATATCCATGAAATTTATTAACATAGAAGTATTTGTCTAATCAATTTTAAAATACTAATAAATTGATGAATTGATTAACCACATCTAGCACAATAAATCTTCATCAAATTTAAAACTAAATTATGTTATTTCTATTTATTTAAGTTGCGTACATTGATTTTAATAGTTTATTGTGTCTCAATTCATCGATTTAGTGTTTGTTGTTGCTTGTGTTGAATTAGTGCATTGCCTTGGATTTATTTATGTAGGTGAGAAATATTCAATAAAAGAAATCATTTATATTCGTCCAAGCATCAAATATTTACAAATCAATAAATAAAACTAATAATCTCATATTAGTTTTATTTGCTAGTAAAATTTGAAAAGACTATCAAAACAAGTGGAAGAGTTTCCTTTATAAGAAATATAAGCACTTTTTAGCACAATACATTTTGTTACAAATTTAAAGCCAATATGGCCATAGAAATTCAAAGTCATCAAAACTAAATATTACAATATTTTTGCAATAAAACATTAGAACATACCATAGTCTTAGAATTAAACAAAGATAAAGATAAAGATAAAGATGATGATGGGTGGGACCTTCTTACAAACACTTGAACCTCGCTGATGTATGGACAAAGTCAGATGGCAAAGATCCTCCTCCTCCCCCTTTGCTACTACTTTAGCCACCTAATGGTATTGTATTTTTTTCTATATTTTTATGCTTTGAACTTTAATCATGTGTACATTCTAAAAATATGAACTTTTTTCACCCACATTTTAAATGAAATATTAAAATATTAATTTATTAATGATAATCTAAACACTTATTCATCCAAAACAACATATTAACAAGCTTGAGATCTTCCTAACCTATTGTTTTAGGTGAAGCAAAAGTTAAATCTATCATTAATACTCTTGAAAATTGCATAACAGTGCTCTTATCTCTCGAAGCAGATCATCATGCAAGCGCCCAAAAACAATTTCCACATACCCTTCCTCATCTAGTGGGCACCCACCTCTTTGGGTGAGGATGTTGCAAAGGGGGTGAAATCTATCATCATTAACATCCAGTTTCTCCATGGCGGCTCTCACATATTGTCTCTCACTGTAACTTAATGGAGGGAATGACGAAGGGGGTCGGAGAATTTCTTTATAATTCACACCACCATGGTCACTACCCCATGAGACTGTCTCGTGCTCATATTTCTTATTGTTACTTCCAATGCTACTCTCACTGTGATCCTCCTCCTCATCATTCTCATCACCCTCATCCTCATAGTCATCACCAACTGTTATAGCGATGTTATATGTGTGCTTGGGACTTGGGGACATGTAATGTTTGGCCTTACTCTTGTAAGAGCTGTCCACCCACTTTTTCAGCCTTTGGAAATCTTCCATAGTCTTGGTCAGGGCATGGTAAGGAAAGTAATAGTGCTTTTGGTTTTGTACAATGTGGATCTTAAATAATGAAAGTAAGTCTTTCTTTCTTTCGTCTGACAAATGCTTGACATGATCAAGAAGATACTGCAGCCTTCTTTTGTATTTATCTCTCAATCTGCCATCTACAGAACTAGCTTCTCTTTTGGTCAAGTCTTCGACGAGCTTCGGCTTCTTTAGAAGTTTTGCAACTGCTTTTCCACCACCATGTTTGGGAAGCCTGCCCATATCTTGAAACCAGCTAACTATATATACACACTTTTATTTTCTCTGATTGATTTAGTATTGGATAGCTTGAGGAAGTGATCGTCTAGTTGAGAATTGATTTGCAGAGGTGAGAGAAGCGAAGAGCTTTTGATTGATCATAATTTCACCTGTTTTGGTTGTTTTTAAATAGCTGATAGATGATGGTCACATCTACAATGTCGGCTTCCAAAGAGATAATTTCTTTGATTATAGAGAAAATAGATTTTGAAAATTAGTATTACTCACTATCTTAGATTTCAGTAATTCGAACATATCTCAAATTTTGTTTATGAGAAATTCTATCAAATGTAAGAGGATAATTTTTTTCACATGTTTAATTACTTTGAGAATCACAAATTCAGATATAAAAATTTTATTTACAAAATGGTATTATAATTTTTTTCTTTTAAATAATATTGTTTTAAAGCTAAATAAAATTAAGAGCATGATCTCACAAATTGAGATATTACTTACAAATTATAGTCCAGTAGCAACTTTCTTGATCTCTTTGTAATGGCAACAAATTTTCTTGATCTTTCTAATTGTAGATTTGAATTAGTAATAAATTATATCTATAAAAAAAAAATATAGAACAATAACAATGGATGTTTTTGAAGTTTATACATAAAGAAAAAATATTAAATGTATTGCTACAATTAAAATAAATTTCTAAATTCATATTTAAATTTTTAAAAAATAATTTTGTTAAAAACATTCTAAAAATAACAAAATTATATTTTATTTTTGAAAAATTCTAAATTAATATGTATTTCTATAATAAATATTATAAAATGATAATATTAGTATTATAAATTATTATATTATATTTATTTATAATAATTTTTAATAGTTTAGCACTTGCCATATATATATGATTATATAAAAATATAGTAAATCAAATTATATGGTTTAAGAATTTTTTAAATTGTAATATATATCGTTTAAATTTGAATAAATTGGTTTCTATTTATAATTTTTAGAAGGTAAAGAGAAAAGTATTGTTTTTTTTCCTATATTTTTATGTAGGTTTACTTCTTAATTTCATGATAGAATGCATGTGAGTTGGTTTTTTATTTTCCAATGTGAATATTTGGATTAAGTCAATATGTATTTTATTTTATATTTTGGTTAAATTGTTTATTTTTATTTTTATTTTTTAATAAATGTTTATGGGGGTTTATAATAATTTTAGTAAATTTAATTGTTTTTCTTTAGATGGAGTTTTTAAATTCATTTTGATGGATTAATAGATAAATAATATTTGATAGTTATAAGTGCAGTATTGAATTTTAATAATAGATTGCTTGTTAAAGATGGTTCTTTATTTATACATCATAAATCTAATAGTAAATAGAAAATTCTTGTATTTTTTTAAGAATTGAAAACGGTTAAAATAGTGAATTATAGATGGCTAGAGTCAAAAGGAATTAAAAAATGATCATTAATAGTTGCATAGCAAGAAATACTAAAAAATTAAAATTTGAAAGTATTTTAGAAGGGCAATTTATTTGAAACAACTTTTAGAGTTCCTTTAAGGCATTCTTTTAGGGAATCTAATTCGGTTGAAAAATGTATTGATTCGACTGTTGCTAACCCCAATGAACCTACTCCTCTGCCTCTCCATCAGGGTCTTATCCTAAGACTACCATTTCCACCTAGCTTTGTGCCCTCCAAAACCTATATCGATTGTTCATATTGAGGAAATTGAGCCACTCCATGCCTAACTTGTCCCCAGCTGAATCTAAAGGCCCTGTCAGAAAGAGTCACCGGCCCCTGCTGAGAAACCCAAACTTACTGCAAAAAAACATAAGGGTGTTGATGGTGTTGCCCAGACCAGTGCGGATGTTAGCTTATGTGATCTAAAATCTACCCCTGCTAAGACCCCTGGTAAGCCTGGTTTGAAAAAGAAAGGTATGCAGGAGAAGGTGCCTCCTAATAAAGGAAAGAATTTTGTGAGCAAGGATTCCTTGGGTGATATGGTGGTTGTGGAGACCCTAGTTATTGGTTGCGACGCTATCATTAGGCGCTCTGGCAGGCTGGCTAAAAACAAGAAAAAGGTGTAGATTAGGGATTTGGATACTGAAGAGGTGTTGTCTGACAGCAAAGGTAGCGATGTGAAAGAGGTTTCAGCGGACGAGGATGAGGAGAATTCTAGAGGTCCGCCCTCTGTTCTTGATAGTGGTTTACCTCAGAAGGAGGGTTCAGCCTCGCATTTGTCGGAGCCGCTAGAGATTGAACAGAATGATCATGTCTACACTACGAGCAGCAAAGAGGAGATTGGTATGCTGAGAAATAGATTGGATATCTAGGACAAAAAGCTCCTTGGGTTGACCTGTTTCACTATCAAGATGATTCACTATGTCACCAGTAACCTATCGGCTTCCTCATACGATGAAATGGGGATAAAGAAGATTGAGGACCGCCAGGAGTGGGTATGTAATGACATGCTTTAGCTGTTGTCTAAGAGTTGGGAGAAGGCCAATTAGTATGTTGTTGGTTCGTTGTTGGTCCATGTGTGCTTTCAGTCTTTGTCTGGGTTTAGTTAGGTGTTTTTTGGTTTGGTGTTTCAGATAATGTTTTTTTGATCTGGACTTTTTGGCCCTTATGGCTCTCTGTGTAGGGTACAACACCTTGTAAATGTTGCTTACATTATCAAAAACAATCAATTTAATCTAGATTAGGTATATGAAATTTATAGAAATTAAATGAGGAAAATAAATTAATTATAAGTGTATTTAGTTTTAATGTTGTTGAGGTTTTTTGTTATTTGAGTGCAATCATCGAGCACACAATAATTATCTCAACCATACACTCAATGTGTATGCTAGTCAACACCCAACACACACCAAGTAATCATAGCATAACTCTATGTAGGCCAATTTCATGCACTATGAAGCATCCAATCATCACACATCTATGCATAATACTACTTGCTTATATAACTTGGCCCTAAACATGGATGTATATGCCTACACTTGGATTCACGTAACTAGCACCATACAAGTTTGACACTTAGCACTATACAGGTCTAACACTCAACACTATATGAGTTTAAAACTTGGTCAAATATATGTCCATATGAAAATTGCACCATAAATGCATGATATCTATCAATATATTTTTTAAGTTTTAGCTTACAATCCTTTGTATATAATAGTTGTCTTGTATAAGTTACAAATAGAGAAGTTTGTGCCAATAGGATTTTACATATATATAATATCGTATGAATCTTCTTTCAAGTAGTATAATTATATTGCAAAGTATCACTCTTTTTAAATTATTAAAATTTCACCTACATTCTACTCTAGAGTTTCTTATACAAATTCTACAAATTTTGTGGGATATTAATTTAATTTATAAATTTATCATGCAATTCTCCTACCGTTCAAATCATTAGTGTCAAAGCTTGAAAAAAATCAATATTTTGATCCTCATTCAAACGTGCTTATGACACCAATAGAAATATTATGCCCCTTGTTCCATTACAAACACTGACAAGTAAGAGAATGATGGTAGAAAAATATATACTTATAGTTACGATAGAAGTGATACTGTGTGTAAGTATTCCAATCCTAAAAAATGTAAAACAACTAAATGAAATGCAAGGAAAGAAACAAAAATAAAACACTCAAGATTAGCCTAGCTTAATTCAAACAAACAAATAAGAAAATAGTTGAATTGTCTCCTTTGGTTGGCCCTTTGAAGATGATTTTGTGTGCTCCCTTGTTAGAAAAATAGCTCTAAATGATGCTCAAAATGATGTGGATGCGATGAGGGATGCAATGATGTAGTTTGATGGTGGATTGGATGCAAGATGAGTGCTCAAAATGGTTGCAACAATGGTGGTCTGTAAGCTTGGGTGTATGAGTGCATAAGTTAGCTAAGTGTGATAGATTGAGTGATGGATCAAAATGAGGCAAAAATCACCATATTTAGGGAAATGGCCTCTAAATGAATGGATGGCCAGGATTCATCCAAGGATGGGAGATCAATGGTGAGGGTGAGTTGAGACCTCACAAGCCACCACATGAGGACATGTGTCAAGTGAGGTGGACATGGGAGAGTGATGTGGAGATGAGGTGGAAAAGGTGAGTCTTGTTACATCTACCCACATTATGGGATGATGTGACAATAGAAGAATTTTAAATTCTTGTAAAACCTCCCTTGGTTTTGGAGATTTGACCTTGGGATTGGGGAGGAATTTTAAATTAGTCCTTTATTCCTCCAAGGGTGTTAAAGAAATAAGGTGGAATTAAAATTCCACCTAGGATGCATGGGGGAAATAAAAAGGAATTTTTTAAATTCCTTGGGGAGAGGAGATAACTTCTCCAAATGGATAAAGTTATTAATGAAGGTTGACTAGGGTACATGCCATAAATGGCATGAGGATTAGGTTACATTTGGTTACTGATTTAGGTTGTGTAAATGAAGGGTTAGGTGGGTTAATGAGAGATTAAGGGAAATCTGTAAGATATGGAGGATGTGACCCTAATTATGATTAGGGATGTGCACATCAAAATCATAGATTAATCAAAATAATTTGGATTAGGACAGGATTATGGAGGATGGGACAAGGAGAGAGAAAGAATGAATTTAAAATTTGATTTTAACTCATTTGGGAAAAGTGACTAAATTAAATAAATTGGACTATTTATTTAATATAGAGAAGAATAAGGTAAGGTATTTAATTAATCAATCAAACACCTTAGGAGACATTAGGGTTAGGATGAATATTAACTAAATAATAAATTATTTAATTAATATGGTTTAGGGATGCTGTATAGAAAAATACAAGGGAAAATTTGACCATATGGGGGTGGTCAAATTCAAGTGTCTACAACTACAACTACTCAACACAACCTTAAAAATACAATGCCAACTTTGTGAACAATTATATGACCTCATGGCTCAACTTGGACCAAGATCAATGATTCTAGAAAAACCAATTGTAGCACACCACCACAATCCTTTTAGGGTGAAATTTAAGTTTGAAATTCTACTATTCAATGGTAAAATTAACACCACAACACTAGATAGTTGGAATCAAGAATTCAAATCATACTTCTATTTAAACAAATTCAATGACACTAACAATATTTCATTCATAATACTAAAAATGTCAATCATGGTATATCACTAGTGGCAAGAAACTAGTGACTAACATAACAAGGAGCATGATCCCCATTAGAACTTGAAATAAATCAATCTTATCTCAAGTGATCCTCCATTCCTTGAGTTTATAAATGACTCATCATATGAGTTGTTTTTAATAAGAACTCTTGAAATGAAATATTATGTTGTTAAATTTATCCCAACATGCTCTCTGGACATTTCACATAAATTCATCTTGAGCACATCCAAACTTTACATACAATAAAAGATTTGTTGGCGAGAGACTTATCATAGTGTTTAACCTTTTATACATAGTCTCTTAGCTTAATTGAAGGTTGCAATTAGACACTATAGGTTTGAATTAATAGTTTGAATTATCTTATTTTTGTTCTATCTTTACTTGTTTACACCTTAAATAATGTTTAAAATATTTATTTCAAAAAATATTTCAATTCATAGATTTTTTTTTCAGCAATTAAAATAATAATTTTTGATAGATATTTTATTTTACATTAAGAATCATTTTGTTTAAAATTTTAGTTCCAATTATAGCTTCTAATTTATTTTCATTGAGATTAGTTATATTTGAGTGTGTGAAATTTTTATCTCTAAGAGTTTGGAAAAACTCCTAGATGAAATATCCAACTATGGGTAAGTGCACAAAGTTGAGTCCATGAAACGTGGAAGTTTTTGCCTTAACCAAAAAATTGAAATCGGCATTGAGGAAACAAGATCCTGATTTTAATAAACGGGATCCCGATTTTTAAAAATCGGGATCCCGAGCTTGAGATGGAACGGGATCCCGCTTTTTAAAAATCGGGATCCCATTTCCCATCGGATTTCAAACCGATGGAAAAGGCACGGGATCTCGATTCTCACGAAACGGGATCTCGATTACTAAAAAATAGGATCCCGATTTCTATAAATCGGGTTCATGTTTTGTAGAAATCAGGATCCCGTTTTGTATTGCTATTTATTTAAAAAAAAATAGATTTCACTGCACAGCGGACGGGACCCCGAGTATTGGCGACAGCGACCCCCACAATTAGCTACAGGTACCCCCCTACATGCCATTTTTTTGCATTTTTTAATTTTGAATTGAAATTTTGAAGAAAATAAGTGAATTTAGCATTTTTTTTTAATTTATTTCACGTTTTAAGTATTTTTTTAAACTGTTGTAGTAGAAATGAATAATTGTAAAAATAGACAAAAAAATGCAATGAAACCTGAAGGTTTTTTAATAAAAATGAAAAAATGAACCTTGAATTATGTTTTAGAAACAAAATTTAACTTTTGAAACCTAAATTGTTCGATTAAACCCAAAAAAATTGAATTTGAAATCCCTAATTGAAACAAAACAAAAAAAATTGCATTTCAAAACCCTAGAAATCGAAATGAAATAAAAACATTGCATTTACAAATCCAAATCAAGCTTTTTGAAACCCTGAATTCAAATCAAACGAAAAAAATTGAATTTGAAAACCCTAGTTTGAATTGAAACGAAAAAATTGCATTAAAAACCCTAATTGTTTAAAATTGAAACCCTAAATTGAATTGGAACAAAGAAATTGTTAAAACCCTAAATTGGAATCGAACAAATCATTTTGATTTTGAAAACTAGGTAATTTCGAGCTCAAAAAAATTCATTTGCATTGCTTAAATGTTTTAAATTTTATTTGCTTTGTATGGAAAAAATGATATATATTAAACTTTAGTTTCAATGTTAAATTATAATTAGATTAGAAATCAATATGTTAAAGAATAGTTAAAATTCATAAAGTTTATCTTGATGTTTGTTTGCAAATTTAGTTAGCAAATTCGTAAATCTAAGCGTACAATCGATTCCAATTGACACTAACTTGCAAGTCTAAATTATGCCAGGGCCACCCAAACTTCACCCTAAGTTTGCTAAACCTAGACCCTAAACTGTAAAATATAAACCCTCAACACTAAAGCATTTGAAATTTATGAACCCTAGACCCTAATCTTTCATTGGACATACCTAAAATTATGTAGGTTCAATATCAAGAATGGGTCTATTTGGTAGATTTATGAAAACTATTTTGAATATCTAGAATGCCATAAATATAATTATAGCAATTCCAATTGAAACACTTGGGTACATATATATCATATGAAATTTAAATCTAGGAAGGTGTCTATTATATAGGAGAGTTGATAATACATGGAAAGAGGTTTGTATGGGAATATATGTACTAAGAAAAACATACCACATGACCTCTATAGGATTTTTAAGATGTGATCCTAGATAATAATCCACCCATCCTCAATCATAATGGATTATTTAGCAATTAAGAGAGATTCAATAACCATAAAATTACCTATATTTTGATACTATATAGATTTATGTGGAAGGATAGAAATGCATCAATAAGGAGACCAAGATGGAACCATTTAACACCTACAAGGTACACCTATTACATGGGAAAGGGAGGAGGTACATGATGATAGTTTGGAGGAACTACATGCTATTATTACAATTTAGAGATAGGAGGTGATTCATATAAAAGAAATATAATTAAATGTTATATTGTTAATATATTATGTTTAATATATTATATCAAATATTATAAATATTTGTATCATAAAATATAATATAAAGATTACAATTAAGGATAGGTAATGTTACACAATTTACTTAGGAGACACAATGGGGATTAGGCTTGAGATTCAATTGGGTTTGTAGTAAATAGTTGGGTTACAATTAGAATATATAATAAATATTAATATAATTATAATACAAATATAAATTAATTTAAATATAATATAATATAGGAATACATTTAAGATTAGGTAAAGGTTATGAATTTAATTAAGTTTCAATTAGGTTTGCAATTCAATTAGGATATGGTTAGGGGTGGGGATCATTTAGCATTCTATTGTGTTAGAGTATGGGTTACATTTAAGATTATTGTTATTTTTGTGATATGTATAAGATTGATTCATTTTTAACATGATACTTTTATTAGAGGGGGTAAACACTTCTGACCCAGAGCTAGATGGAACCAATGAGGCTATAGTATGACTAAATTCGGACCTCACTAGACATCTAGATCCCCTTAAGCCATCCTATCACCTTAAATCGTAAATCAATTTCTTAAGGAGTCCCAATATGACAATTTTCTTAAGGGGATCAAAGAAGTTCTTAAAATTTGGTGAAGTTTCCCAAGGCAACCAAATTTAACAATAATAAGATCATGCAAGATTATAATATGAATGAGATTTCATGATCTAGGTTGGTCAGTTGAAACAAGAGTAGATCTCAATCAACTATTCCATAAGAAAATGTTCTTCACTAACTTTCAAGTTCATTAAATATTCCAAGGGGCACCAAAACTTTACCCTAAGTTTTGTAAACCCTAAACCCTGAACTCTAAAATCTAAACCCTAAACACTAAACCATTCATTTTGTCCTTAAAGGCTCTTAATGAAATTTGGTTGCATTAGGAAACTTCACCAAATTTTATTCACTTGAGCCATGTCATTTTCTCCTAGGACCTCACTAGACATAAATCCCCTTAAGCCATCCTGTCACCCTAAATCATAATTCAATTTTCTTAAGGGGATCAAGAGTTCTTAAAATTTGGTGATCAAAGTTGCCATCATGATCTAGGTTGGTCAGTTGAAACAAGAGTAGATCTCAATCAACTATTCCACAAGAAAATGTTCTTCACTAACTTGCAAGTTCATTAAATATTCCAAATTCTAATCCTAAACCTAAACACTAAACCATTCATTTTGTCCACCGGGATCATAAAGTGAAATTTGGTTGTCTTAGAAAATCACAAATTTCATTCCCTTATGCCATCTAATTTTGTCTAGGATCTTACTACATATATCCTTAAGTTATCTATTGCCCTAAACCCTAAAAAGCTCTAAAGTCTAAACCTAAACCTAAAGCCATCATTTTCTTGGGCTCTTGTGAAATTTAGTTTGCCTTAGGCAACTCCACCAAAAATTTCATTGCCTTCCCCACTCACCATGTAATTTTTTCCTAGGATCTTACTACATATATCTCCTTAGGTTATCCTATTGCCCTAAACCTAAAACTCTAAAGTCTAAACCGTAAACCCTAAAGCCATCATTTTTTCTTGGGCTCTTAATGAAATTTGGTTGCCTTAGGCAACTCCACTAGGCCCTAATTTCCTTATCACCATGTAATTTTCCTAGGGGATGCTTACTACATGTAGATCACATAAAGCTATCCTATTACCTAAACCTAAACTCTAAAGTCTAAACCCTACCCTAAAGCCGTCATTTTTCTTTAAAGAGCTTTTTAATGAAATTGGTTGCCTTGAACCTTCTAAATTTTATTCACTTGAGTATGCCATTTTCTCCTAGGACCTCACTAGGCATTAAATCCCCTTAAGCCATCTGTCACCCTAAATCGTGATTCAATTTTCTTAAGGGGTTCCGATATGACATTTCTTAAGGGGATCAAAAAAGTTCTTAAAATTTGGTGATCAAATTTGCCCAAGGCCCAACCAAATTTAACAATAATAAGATCCTGCAAGATTATACAATATCAATAGTTAATTGTATTTTCATTCAAGTAACATGTGCCTTAGACATATAAATGAGGCTTACATATAATTTTATCATCCTATTTCAATTATTTAAGGTCATTTATATTGAATGGTTTAAAGGTATTTCCTAAACATGTATCTTACATCTTGAAATTACAAATCTAATGCAAGTTCACTCATATCTTAAAGATCACATGGATCCATTCAATAATATTCGCAATCCACCTCCACGCCATCCATCTCCAACACCTTCACCTCCACCTCTGCCCACTCCACCTTGTAACCCCCCACCTCCACCACCTGAAATCAATGAACATGCTCATTTGCAAGCACAAATCAATGCTTCTACTAGAACCATCCAAGATCAAATCAACATTATTCAAAATGAAGAATGTGTCACACCTCCTGTGAGGATGTTAGCATCTAGGATGCAAACCCTTGTAGATGTTGTTAGGGCTATGGATGGGGTCTTAGATTAGTATCGACAATGGTTAGAGGAGAGGAGAACTCTGATTTTGAAAAGGAAAACACAAAATGAATATCTATAAATTTGGTTCCAAATGGATATTTTTAGTGACATGTGAATTTATGATTTTGGTTCTAGATGGATATTTTTAGTGACATGGTTATGAATTAGGATTGGGAATTATGAACTTATAATGAATAGTATATAATAGTATATATTTTATGACTATCACTAGATCATGATTTCTGCTGAAAATTGTAATGTAATAATACATGTGTGTGTGTGTTAGACATAAAATGAGATTTTGTAGATGTTTCAAGTTATTGTTTAGTATGTATGTGCATGTAAAAATTTGCATATATAGTTCTTAAATTTTTAAATTTGTATGTATGTGTACACATAGTTTAGTTTAATGATTTGTACACATGAAAATTATGCATCATATTTTTTATTTTAAATGTACATGTACATACATTTAATTTTGAATTTTGCATGGACATGCTCTTGAGTTGAACAATCAATGTATATATATGTGCATTTCAATTAAATATATGATCTTAATATATATGTTGCTCATCCTATTTCAATTAAATATATGATCTTAATATATGTATGCACATGGACTATTTTGTATGATTTAATGCAAGTGCACATTTATATCGAGCATATCATGGATGATTTTAACATTGATGATATCATCTATCCACCACCTCAGCCACAGCCAGATCCGCCTCCCTCCTCCCCTCCACCTCCACCTCCACCTCCACCTCCCCCTCCCCCTCCGTTTCCCCCTCCCCCTCCACCTTCCCCTCCCCCTCCACCTCCACCTAATA
>VDFB02081989.1:31513-98977 GCA_007258455.2 Sequoia sempervirens
TTCATTTGTAGAGTTCCTCGTAGTAGAACATCACCCCGAGGACACTACGACACAGGTATAAATATGTATCTAGATGTACGTTTGTTTTATAATAATTTTTATGGTTGTATATATCAAAGAAAAGTTTGCAATACATTTTAACAATCAAATTGTTTGGTATACAAATGACACTAACGATGCAAGGGCAATCATCTGTTCCACGAGTACATACATCGACACCGGTCATACTCGACAACCCTTATGGGGTATTTTGATTTCAATTTTAAAGTATATATGAAATCATATGGGGTATTTAACACCAAGTTTTAAATTTATAATTGAATCACATATATGTTTCAAATATTTATGTTGGTTTAGGTGAGTCAATCAGCATCCGCGTCGATTCCTCCTGAGGGATTGTCAAGCACTCCTCCACTATCGAGCATCATAGATCAGGGGCAGGTACATTCATATTGTAAATTTGTTTAAAGTTTACATTAGTATAGTTACAATTTTATGAGTTTTGAATTCACTAGATATATGAAATGCATGCATGCACACTTGTAAATATTATAAGCGTTAAATTTCTATGTACATGTATGTCTAGGTTGATACCACAATAAGAATGGGCAATGGGAAAACATTGGATGTTGCAATTACTTGTGAGGCCACTGATTTCTAGGTTGTTTACAAAACTTTCTACACAAAATGTGCAAACTTGAATATATATGTATATATTAACCTAATTAAATTGTAGATGCTTTAATTTTGATCTTGTAGGACTTTTTTAGTGCAACTTTCAGCCCTGACCCAGACATAGTTACACCACTAGGAGGACATGTAGAGCAGGTTTCAGATCAAATGGAATTTAATTTTTTTATTATATTTAAAGTGAATTATAAATTTTAAATTGAATATATACATAATATGATATTTTCACATATTCTTTTTCTTTTATAGCATGAGACACATCTTGTAGTTGAGCATGTACAGACAGGTCCTGGAGAAGAGCCTAGTGCACAACCTCGAGAATGCGATGCAATTAAAATATGATAAATTCTGAATTAAATTGATTAAAAAATTTAATTGTAGAGTTGTACATCTAATTTAAGATTTCTTTGTCTTGTTTATGTAGACTGATTTAGAGAATTTAGAGGTTTATTCAGGCGCACCAGAGCATCCAAATGTAGATATGATGGTAATTTAATTTTATGATGGATTTTAAATTTAATTGTCATTAAATCATTTTTTATTGTCTTACATCTATTTCATCTTTCTCTTAATATGAGTGTTCGGTCATCCACATAGTCACATGGTGTGAAGAGGTCTCTTGATTATAGAGGGCATTACGCTGACCTAGAAACATGTGATTTTATAATGGTATATATATTTTTGTGCTAGGGTTAAATAAGGGTTGGGTTCTAATAACGGTTAGGGTTAGGGTTCAATTAGTATTATAGTTAGAATCAAGGTTCAATTCTAACTCTAATTAAAATTCTAATCCTAACCATAACAATACCATAGACGATTAGAGAATAAAAGCATTAATAAATACTATAAATAATAGTTCATCTAACACTAATTTACAAGTTGTCAAAACAAATAATGACGTCTTAAGGGGGTGTCTAAAGGGGTCATAATAGAATGTCTTAAGGGGTTATAATATGTCTTAAGGGATATCTAAAAGGGGTCATAATAGAGCGTGTTAGTGGGGATGTCTTAAGGGGTCTTAAGGGGATGTCTAAAGGGGTCATAATAGAACATGTTATTTAAGGGGACGTCTAAATGGGTCATAATAGAACGTCTTAAAGGGATGTCTTAAGGGGTTAGAATATGTCTTAAGGGGATGTCTAAAGGGGTCATAATAGAGCGTGTTAATTAAGGGGATGTCTTAAGGGGTCTTAAGGGGATGTCTAAAGGGGTCATAATAGAACATGTTAATTAAGGGGATGTCTAAAAGGGTCATAATAGAACGTCTTAAGGGGATGTCTTAAGGGATTATAATATGTCTTAAGGGGATGTCTAAAGGGGTCATGTAGAAGCGTGTTAGTGGGGATGTCTTAGGGGTCTTGAGGGATGTCTAAAGGGGTCATAATAGAACATGTTAATTAAGGGGGTGTCTAAAGAGGTCATAATAGAATGTCTTAAGGGGATGTCTTAAGGGGTTATAATATGTCTTAAGGGGATGTCTAAAGGGGTCATAATAGAACGTGTTAATTAAGGGGATGTCTTAAGGGGTCTTAGGGGATGTCTAAAGGGGTCATAATAGAACGTGTTAATTAAGGGGATGTCTAAAAAGGGTCATAATAGAACATCTTAGGGGATGTATTAAGGGTCATATCGCCTAAATATATAGAATATTGATTTGATACATAGAATTACATAGAGTATGTTTAATTTTGTAAGTATGTATGTACATATATGTCATCTCAAAATGATGTTTACAAAATTTGGATATGCCATCTCAAGAACATCTCAAGCTTCGTGGCTAGAATGCTTAGTAGGTCTTCACACCACACGATATCAAAAGGTACAAGCAATATCAATGAAATCATCAAAACATACATATTTTGAATTTGCTTATAAAACTATCATGTCTGAGAACTCAAAATTACTGCATTTAAAAGTATTCCACTACATGTTTGTGGGTTGAATCTGAGCATCCTCTCCTTTTTGTTTCAAATTATGAGATCAATGCAATGATGGCTTTAGGATACAGAAAATGAAAATAAATCAATTTTAACTATTAATGTCCAAGCAATATCAATATGTAATCAAAACATGTATTTAAATATAATTTAACTGATAATTACCTGTTTTTACCAAGTATTTCATGTTGTCTAGGTTGAATTTGCATGGAATAGATCCTTTTTGTGATTATTCCTTAAGGATATATAAAAGAACAATTTAAATCAATTTCAACTAATAACACACTTGACCAATGTCAAAACATGTATTTAATGTATTTAAAAGGACAAAATAAAACTAAAACTATATTTACCTGTATTTACTTAATCCATTACACCATCTGCATCCTCTCTTTTTTTCAATGCATCTATGATTGCCTCATGCTCTTCCATAGAAATTGACCATAGCAATTTTTTTGAAGGTCTTCCATGATACCGCTCTAGTTTTATATTTGTTGCAACTACCAAATGTGAATAATGCATAATCTTTTAATGTGTTTCATAGTCTTCGAATGCAGGTAGACCATTCTTTCTTCTCAAGTATTTTTGTAGCCAAGTGCCAACAACCACCACTGATCCTATTGGAAAACATGTTAAAAAACCACCATCAAATAAATTCTCAAAATTTACTTAAGGGGATCAAAGACTTGTTCTAAAAAATTGCTTAAGGGGATCTAAAACTTGTTATCAAAATTTTCTTAAGGAGGTTTCTTAAGGGGATCACTGTACCTGTTGGATAATGGAAGTCATCATCATCTTCTTGAGGTGTAAACAACTTATGTTTAGTTTCCACACAACGAGCCAACCAATATTTTGTTTGCTCTTCATTCCCCTCAGGTGCAATAACTGCATACACATGTCCTGCCAACAAAATTTGATTTAATAACTTGTGCATATCCATATAACTAATTTGGTATTAAAAATAACTAATAAAGAGAAAATAAAATGAAATAAATTAGAATTAAAATTACCTTCTTGTACAAGGTCTAAAACGATCATAATCTTCGGATGCAAACAATTGATCATTTTTTTCAATAGTTCTTTCATATTGATTATGTGCTTCTATAGGTGTCAATGATCTTTGCTCCCACTGTTCAACCCATTATGTATTTTTACAAGCTTCCCAATTTCCTGAGATACAAAAATGGCAAAAACATGCAAGCTTCCTTGTCCAAATAGTCCATGTGCTTGCTATCGCACTCCTAAATGAATGCCATTTAGTAGATCCACTAATTGTCTCACAATCAACTCTAGATACAATGTTTTCTTCTTCCACCAACCAAAGAATCGATGAACTATAGAGTAATCACTCAAACCAGGTGCAGATAATCTTCTATTACACCAATCCACAATCTCATGTGCATTTTTAAATTTCTTGAATCTCCGTTACAATTGTTCTCTAGCAAGAATTCTTTTGACACACGCACCAGCTCCATCATGTTCTCCTTTACCATGCTCAGCTTCAAAAAAACTCCATATATGTTGGACATTAAGTTCCTTGTGAACCCTACTTAACCAATAGAACATTCTAGCATTTTGAACTGCCCATTGCAATTATCCGACCATATGAGGTGTTCTTTCATATGGATTCCTCTTTCTTTTAAATTTCTATAAAATATACTAAAACAATATTGAACAAACTCTGATGAATGTAACCGATTGTCACTCAAATAAAAATGATACTCCCTCGAAACTTTTCTTCATCCTCAATGCTATCATCTACATGTCTATAAACAATATGGACAAACATATCTACTTGCACTGAATTATAATACTATGATTGAATTTCCTCTTGCAGAGCTAGATTATAATTTTCTGCAAAATCAACCACTGAAAGTATGGTACCAATTGGAAATTTGTTTCTACATGCATAAAATTGGCCATCAAACCATCGAGCATGTTGAGAGTGCATAACATATTTTGATACAATCTTATTCTTAAATTCACTCATGAATGCATTCACACTAATTTTTTTTTGTAACTAAATCACAACGCTTTCCTATTTTCCATCTTTTAAAGAATAGTGAACATTCCTAAATCTTTTGACATCTACTAATTGTTGTCCAAAATCATGATCAACACTTTCATGCAAACAAATTCTTAAAAATGAAAGATTTCATGATTAATGCATTGTCTAGAAATACAAGAACTTAAAATAAATAATTTATCATTAGATTTTCTAAAACAAACACGAAATAAACTCTCTTATTGCTTGGTGCTTTATCAATACACAATCACGTATAATCATGTTAAAATTAAAGGTACAATGTACATATATCAAAAAACATCATAAAAATAATGAAATTGAACATGTATTTTACAACAACAAGATATTTGTTGCTTATTAATTTTTATACAGGGGTTTACATTTTCAAAAGACCTTTGACTTATTTTAATATTACTAGTAACGAGATAAGCTACAAAATTTTTCTATAAATTCAATTTGTGTTGTATCTAATAGGTGTTTTGGGTGAGGATTGGTGGACCCCACCCTTAATTTTAAAAAATCTCTAGCATTAGATGAAACCCTAGTATTATCATGCCAATGTTTTTTGATCAAAGATTTAATTTCAACATTCAATTTTATATCAGACCTCGATAGTCATCCACTGAAACTTCAACATTGATTAATAGGATCATTTCATACTTTCTCTTTTTTTCGCTCTTAGTAATGTTTTGGGATGCATTTTTAAATCTTCACTAATATTGTTTACCATTCTTTTATTCAAATTTTCTTTATTAACTATAGCTGTTGTTATAGCTCTTCTTGCTACATTTTTATTTTTAGATTGACTATTTTTCCCAATAGATTGAATGGCACTAGCAACAGTAGACATAGCATGTTTTAATGATTGATCTTTTCTTTTTGGTTTAACATAAAAGCCTAACCTTTTCATTACTTTCCTCATTTTTTGCATCCTCATCAATTGCATCATTAGTTGACAATGAAATGCAATTTTTTTATGATAAAAGAATTTGGTGTATATTCTATTCGCATGTGTTCTTATTTTCCTCCAAGAAATTTGATTAGGAATATTATTGAAAACACCACTTCCAATTTTAAAAAAAGTATTTTCATTAAATTCAACATCACATTCTAGATTTTCATCTTCATTTTCATCTTCATCTTCATTTTCATTTGCATTTTCATCTTCATTTTCATCAACAAAACGGTTTTCATTTTCATCAACAAAACGTTTTTCATTTTCATTTTCATTTTCATCAAAAATATAGGTTTTGTTTTCATTTTCAAGAAAATGATCAATTTGATTTTCATTTGCAACAAAAGATTTTTCTTTTTTGTTTTCAACAAGTTCTATAAAAGTTTCATCTCTCTGAATATAGTCAATGTCAACATCATTATATCCAGCATCTTGTAAAACTTCTACATATAAATTTACCATTTCACTAACATGTGTATTTGAAGACATACCTAGATTTGTGCATATTGAAACATTCTCCTTAACATTCAAAGAGGGATTTGAAGACATAGTAGGACTTGTTTGTATAATCATATTCTTCTCCAAATTGACTCTTTGCAAATTAGCTTCATCTACAACTATGGTATCTTCAATGCTTTCATCTTCAATAGTTGTTGAATTGGTTGCCCACCATTGTTCATTGATTTCATTCTTATTCTTCTTTCTCTTTGTCTTTGTCTCTCTTTTTCTCTATTTGCTTCAACTTCTTCAGGAGTCAATGTCTTTCTTCTCTTATTATGGGATTTATCTCCCATAATTATAAAATTCTTAAGCACAAATGAATGTTAATAGTGAAATACTTCAAAATATTCACATCCAAATTGGAAGTTGAATACCTATTACGACAAAATTCTTCCTCTTGTGTTCCTCAAAACAAGTAGAAAACTACCATAATTCCACTTTAAAAATTGTTTTTTTCATGCTTCCTTTGAAAAATTCAATCCATATTGCAAATTGAAACCTTTTGTTCCTCCAAACAAGCACAAAAATAACACAATTTCACTTCAAAAATGGTGTAGATGATGCTCCCTTTGATAAAATCAACCAAAAATCAAATTCACCACCTGTAAATACAATAACTTATGAAAATAATTCATTTTAGTGCTCTCGACCGACATATGAAGTTGCAAAGTTGCAGACTTCACAGTAATTTTGCACAATGTTTTTAAATAAATAAACGGGATCCCGTTTAGGTAAAACCGGGATCCCGCTATTATAAAACGGGATCCCGCTAATAAGCGGGATCCTGCTCTATAATCAGGGATCTCGTTCACCGACATTGAATGTCAGAGCCGTTGTAAAGGTAACGGGATCCCATTTATGAAATGGGATCCGTTCCATTTACAATGGTCGGAATACTGTCGGATGGGAATGGGATCCCGATTATAGCACGAGATCCCGTTTATTAATAAATGGGATCCCGTTTTATAATCGGGATCCTATTTTTTTAAATTTGAATTTTGTTTTGCATCGTGGGCGGGTTTTTGCCAAGGTTTTGGTTCGGGAAAAGCATTGGAAGTCCGAACCTAGGCTTCAACCGGTTTGACTCCAAGTTGAAGGCCCTAACAATGTCAAAGAAAATCACAGACTTTGGACATATATGGTGACGACCTTTTGCAAAATTTTGGCGAAATTAAACATTTTAGATGAAACAATGCAGATTCTAAATATGTAATTTTTTTTGCAATTGAATTATTTTTTCTATTTTTCAATTAATTTCTAATAAAAATGGTCCATAAACTTTAAATATCAGAGTTTTTTACTATTTTAATAACTTTTGATCAACATAACATTTTGACAAACGGATTGCATGAGAGCAAACTTTAGACAATTATTTTCAATTTGAAAAAAAAAAATTAGAAAATGATAAGTTTAGGTCATCTTATGCATGTCGTACATGACGATTTTTCAAAACGACAAATCTGCCTAATAAAAAATTAACAAAAAAAAAAATATTCAATAAAAAATTACAAACAAATATCAAAAGCAAGTTTCAGTGAGTCATAAAACTTTTCCCAAAAGGATTTAGAAAAATATGATAATTTAAGTCAAAATATGGATGTCGTACACGTGCATGGTATGGTAAAAAAAAATGACTTTTAAACAGTGGTTTTTAGAAATGCCTATTAAAACTCAATTTGTACAATCTAGGTATTGAAATAAATTATATATTTGGAAACTAGACTCCGAGCACTACATTTTATGTTTATTGACTTTTTTAAAGATTTCATCTCTAAGTGCTTCAAATTTTAAGGTCAAATGTGTCAAATACTGAAAATCAGGGAAAACACTTCCACTTTTTGGCCAAAAAGTGGACTCAACTTCTTGCACACACCCCTTAGATCCCTATTGCATATAGCCTTTGGACAATGCCCTAGTTTAACATAAAATATCTATAGATCAAAGTTAAGGGATTCAATTAAACCTTGTTGCTACATGAGATGGAGTTTGACCCCTTGGCTTAGTAGTATTTTTTCATGTAAGGTGTATTGTTTGGAATATACATGCCACCTGATAGTGCATGTGAACACAACTTTTCATGCATTATTAACACAAGGTAGGATTTCATGTGATAGTGAAACCCACATGCACATATTGTAATGATATTGTAATGTTGCTTGTTTATGAAAATGGTTGTGTTGTAGTATCTTTCTATGGTTAAAAAATGGGAATTGCAATATCATCCAACTTATTTAGGTCTTGGCTTGGTCCCTATTCATATTTTAGTTTAATTTTGATCCTTAAATAGCTCCCCTTATACCTCTTTTTATTTTGTGCCTAACTTATCCACCATGTTATCCCTTCTCTCACATTTCAATAAAATTATGACATCCAATAATCCATGTGTTAGTTTATTTTTTATGTTTTCATGTTCCAAAAGTGATCCAAATTATACCAATTTATTTTCCGTATGTCTCTAGTACACTTTCATTGATTCTTACAACTAGTTGGGTTCACTAAGAATGTAGATGATAGCTAATATATATGATGCTTATTTTCTACATGTATTTATTTTACCATAATAAATAATAATGATTTTTCCTTATGTATATGCTTTGTAGATGACGGTTTATCATTAAAATGAAGAGAAAAGAAGAGAAGATAGGGGGCATAATCCTTATTTATGTTTGAATTTTAAGTTGTTATTTAATGCAAATTTACTTTGATAGCATTCTTTATTCCCCAATAATTTTCACTTATATTATGGACTAATTTTAGTGTCCATTTCCATAATATGTTTAAGGACCCATTCAGTTAATTCCATATCCTTAAAATTGATTACTTAATATGATATGTAGACTTGATCCTATTCAATACCTTTTTTGGTCATCCATAACTTTATCAAAACTTATGCAAAAAACCAGTACTAATACGAAATATAAGAACCAGTACAAGTTTCTGAGGGCAAGTAATTATTAGGAGATTCATATTAGTACTGGTTTTTAGGAGAGTTGTCTTTATAAGAAATATAAGCACTTTTTAGCACAATACATTATGTTACAAATTTAAAGCCAATATGGCCATAGAAATTCAAAGTCATTAAAACTAAATATTACAATATTTTTGCAATAAAACATTAGAACATACCATAGTCTTAGAATTAAACAAAGATAAAGATAAAGATGATGGTGGGTGGGACCTTCTTACAAACACTTGAACCTCGTTGATGTATGGACAAAGTCAGATGGCAAAGATCCTCTTCCTCCCCCTTTGCTACTACTTTAGCCACCTAATAATATTGTATTTTTTTCTATATTTTTATGCTTGAGCTTTAATCATGTGTACATTCTAAAAATATGGCTTTTTTTCACCCACATTTTAAATAAAATATTAAAATATTAATTTATTAATGATAATCTAAACACTTATTCATCCAAAACAACCTATTAACAAGCTTGAGATCTTCCTAGCCTATTGTTTTAGGTGAAGCAAAAGTTAAATCTATCATTAATACTCTTGAGAATTGCATAACAGTGCTTGTATCTCTCGAAGCAGATCATCATGCAACCGCCCAAAAACAATTTCCACATACCCTTCCTCATCTAGTGGGCACCCACCTCTCTGGGTGAGGATGTTGCAAAGGGGGTGAAATCTATCATCATTAACATCCAGTTTCTCCATGGCAGCTCTCACATATTGTCTCTCACTATAACTTAATGGAGGGAATGACAAAGGGGGTCGGAGAATTTCTTTATAATTCACACCACCATGGTCACTACCCCATGAGACTGTCTCATCCTCATATTTCTTATTGTTACTGCCAATGCTACTCTCACTGTGATCCTCCTCCTCATCATTCTCATCACCCTCATCCTCATAGTCATCACTAACTGTTATAGCGATGTTATATGTGTGCTTGGGACTTGGGGACATGTAATGTTTGGCCTTACTCTTGTAAGAGCTGTCCACCCACTTTTTCAGCCTTTGGAAATCTTCCACAGTCTTGGTCAGGGCATAGTAAGGAAAGTAATACTGCTCTTGGTTTTGTACAATGTGGATCTTAAATAATGCAAGTAAGGCTTTCTTTCTTTCGTCTGGCAAATGCTTGACATGATCAAGAAGATACTGCAGCCGCCTTTTGTATTTATCTCTCAATCTGACATCTACAGAACTAGCTTCTGTTTTGGTTAATTCTTCGACGAGCTTCGGCTTCTTTAGAAGTTTTGCAACTGCTTTACCGCCACCATGTTTGGGAAGCCTGCCCATATCTTAAAACCAGCTAACTATATATACACACTTTATTTTCTCTGATTGATTAGTATTGGATAGCTTGAGGAAGTGATCTTCTAGTTGAAAATTGATTTACAGAGGTGAGAGAAGAGAAGAGCTTTTGATTGATGATAATTTCACCTGTTTTGATTGCTTTTAAATAGCTGATAGATGATGTTCACATCTACAATGTCGGCTTCCAAATGATAATTTCTTAATTTTTTCTTGTTACTATGTTTTGTAGGACTACTCTGTGTTTTTATCCATGGTCATTTGTTTCTCTATGAAACTAGATGAGTAATGAACACTATAATGAGATCTGTAGAGAAATGTATTTCTTTAATTGTAGAGAAAATTGATTTTGAAAATCAATATTATTGACTATCTTAGATTTCAATAATACGAATATTTTTATTAATTTTTTGATGAATAGGCATGTATCTATATTAAATTAAAGATAGAAATACATATTCACAAAAAAAAAAAAATGGTGGATGGTAAAAAGGCACACCCCAAGAATCATATGTCTAGCAGCAACTTTCTTAATCTCTTTGTAATGACAACTTTTTTTCTTGGTCTTTCTAATTGTAGATTTGCACTAGTAATAAAGTGTATATAAAAAATGAAAGTAATGTTATAAAGCAACAATAACAATGAATGTTTTTGAAGTTTATACATAAAGAAAAAATATTAAATGTGTTGTTACAATTAAAATAAGTTTCTAAATTTACATTTAAATTTTTTAAAAATAATCTTGTTAAAAACATTTTAAAAATGAAAAAATATATTTTATTTTTGAAAAAAATATAAATTAATATGTATTTCTATAAATATTATAACACGATAATATTAATATTATAAATTATTATATTATATTTTTTTATAGTTTACTAATAATTTAAAGTGTCATATATATGATTACATAAAAATATAGTAAATAAGAAATTTTTAAATTGTGATATATATGGTTTAAATTTGAAATTTTTATTTTTATTTATAATTTTTAGAAGGTAAAGAGAAAAGTATTGTTTTTATTTCCTATATTTTTATGTAGGTTTACTTTTTAATTTCATGATAGAATGCATGTGAGTTGGTTTTTTATTTTTTCAACGTGAATATTTGGATTAAGTCACCAAGTATTTTATTTTATATTTTGGTTAAATTGTTTATTGTTTTTTTTTATTTTTAATATATGTTTATGGGGGTTTATAATAATTTTAGTATATAATTGTTTTTTAGATGGAATTTTTAAATTAATTTTGATGGATTAGTAGAAGATACATAATATTTGATAGGTATAAGTGTAGTATTAGATTCTAATAATGGATTACTTGTTAAAGATGATTCTTTATTTATATATCATAAAACTAATATTAAATATATGTTTTTTGTATTTTGAAAATAGTGAATTATAGATGGCTATAGGTCAAAAGGAATTAAAAAATGATCATTAATAGTTTCATAAAAAGGAATATTAAAAATCATAATTTGAAAGTATTTTCGACGGGAAATTTATTAAAAACAACTTTTGGAGTTCCTTTAAGGCATTGTTTTAGGGAATGTAATAGGTTTATAGATAGGTTGGTGAATATTGGTGTTGGTCTACTCCCCTTTACAACTAGGTGAGCTTGGATCCCAATGAATGGAAAATAGAGGATTCATTTATTTGTTAGATCAATAGGATATTCTATTCTCACATCCTTTCATAATCATCTTCATTTAAATAAAAATTATTGATATGATACTTGGTTATCATAACATTGACCATCGGTGAGTAAATAGTAATTATGCTAGCATGGGAGCTTTGATTTGTGTTTTGGTCTTTGTTTTTTATTTATTTTCATCTATAAGTAAAAAATATGAAGAAAATAAGTAAAAGAGATTCTCCATCAAGGAGAGTTATATATCAAATGAAAAATTGTGTTAGGTAGTTAATATTTTTGATGTAGTAATTCTAGCTTTTGTAAAATATGTGCTTGGTGTTGAAGGTTTGATAATTTAGGGGTTCTATGATTAAGAGAAACAATTTTCTTAGACTTTGCTTCTAAAATATCAATCACAGTTGTGGACTCTATGACTTCATATTGAATTCCCTGCTCCCTCTTTCTTTTTTTTAGGTGATACAGGAGCATCTGAGGTGTAAGAGCAATCTTGCATCCCAAAAAAAAATGTTTATTTTGATTTTGGTCAGGTTTGGTGAATAAATTTTTAATAAAGGCTAAAAATAAAATATTCTCCCCTAATTTTAAAAAAATATTTATTTAAATGTATATACAATGAAGTAAAGAATGTGAAAATGTAATTTTTAAAAATTGGATGAGTAGATAAAAATTTACACACACACATACAAAAATAAAGAAACTAGTAAAAGTAATTAAAGATCAAGAACTAAATATTTAAATTTTAAAAATAATATATGGTTAGCAAGCTAAGACAAAACTTGATGATGTAGTGACTTTTTTTTTTAAATCTTGTCCAAAAATACATGAACCTAATGGAAATCTCACTTGATATTTATTTTAGACATTTTGTAAAACATACTTTAGTACCCAAATTGCATGTCCAACCCTTAGGAATGGTAAATTCAAATATTTTTTGAGCCTTAGGGTGACATTTGATTGGTCTAAACTAGAACATGCTCACATTATAAAAATTCATGAGTCATAATGTGAGTATATTATAATATGCAAGGCATTATGTTTTCTATTTAAGTACATAACACATTTAGTTACTATTTGACCCTTCACCTTTGTACACAAACCTAAGTAACACTACTTATGTCAATTCACAATCATCCACCATGGGTATAGAAATGAGTTCTCATGGTCTAAAAACTAAAATAAAGTAAAAATAGTCTCATAATTATGTATAGTTCAAATCTAAGTTCCTTTTTGAAACCTAATCCAATTAAATTTGATGTAAGACATGTAGATATAAATTGTGTTCCATGGAAATAAAATCTAACACAAATTTATAGTAGAGATTTGTTTTTCTTTACCTTCCTTTTGTTTGAATCTATAAGGTGGTGTTTACAAATACCTTAATGAATATTTATAGATAACTAGGATCAATTTCTCCTAGTTCAACTCCCTAGATGGACTGAATGTAAATATATAAGCAAATATTTAAGAAAACATTCATATTTGTGTAAATGGGCTATATGATTCTAATGGAAATATTTTCTATAAGACCCAAATCTAAATGTTCATAGAGTTATTTTCTCCTTATTCAACCATATATATTAATTTCGTATTGAATGTATTTAAATGCTAAAATATAGTAATAAGTTTCACAAACATGTGTCAAGTTGGCTTACACCAACTAGAAAAAGGGGTAGGAAAATTGGATTTTAGAAAATTTAAATTTTAAGTTTGAGGTTCAATATTTTGTGCCTCAAGATTGAACTAGGTGTACAAATGGTTATTACTTTATTAAGTATGTATGCATTCTATATTTCTTGTAAGTTATGTTATACATGCTAACTAACCACTTGTGCAAATCATAGGAGTGGTATCTTGGTTCCAAAATATTCTAGTTACAAAAATTTGTTTGGTCCTCCAAGCAAGTTACAAAAGGATTTCAAATAAAATTTTATTTCAATGCTTTAACTATCCAGAAGAGTTTTGAGGTTGAATATGGTAGCAACCTTAAGTCAAATCTATAATAGTTTATTAATGAAAAACTCCTACAAATTATTCAATGCACTTTACTAGAGGTGGATGAGAATTTTTCTACTTCAATTATTAATTATTTATTTCTTGCATGTCTATATCAACACCAATTAGGTATCTAACCATAAAATTATATATGGCTCTGTATATTTTTCTAACATAGATCTAAAATGTTTTAAAATTCTTCTTGAAATTGCTTACTCCAAATACTTTTTTTTACTCCTATATCTTCTTCTTGATAAAATACTTGAGGACTATTGACTTGTGTTACTAAAGTGTTCATTTCTTCCAGGATTATATTCTCATATAAAAATAATTTTTATATCTCATTTAAAGTGTTTTTTCCTCTATCATTCATACATAATCCATTTTTTGGCATTATAATTAGAGTGAGCACTTTGTACATAGTAATATGTTTAGTGAATTCTTTGTAGGTGACTTACAAATTTTTTATATCATACTTTAGCACTATAGCTAGGTATCATTTGCTTATTCAATAAGATGGTTGAACACTCTTGTTTTTTCATTTCTACCACCAATTAATATATCCTAGGTTTTAGGTGACACAAGGATCAACATTGTAACCAATTCTCTAGTTGGTCCACCCAGTGCACTAATATTTCACTATAATCATGTTGATCGTGTGCATCTAAAAAATATTAGGTATTATGTCACTAGTGTGTGTTGAGTGACAATCAAGCATGACATATGACATATGTCTCCGCGACTGGGAGTTGAATCAACTACACTTCTATAGTTTAAAATTTTTTACTTTGATGACAAGAACATTTTACATTTCCTTTATCATTACCTTATTTTTCTTCAATATTTGTTTAAAATTTTCTACACTTTCTTGACCTTATATTCATTTGCATATATAATTTATTTGGATTAAGTAATTGTGATGCAATACATTGTGAGTCTTTATGTCATTGTATTGCTAGTGATAAATGAATGTATGTTGAAGATCCTATTTATTATATAATTAGTTGAGGAGAAAATTCTTAATTATTTTTATATCGATGCTTACTACATCATCTGGAAATCCCAAAAACATAACTTAGTGTATTTTGGTTGTATCTGTCTCTTTAAATTTCTTTTAACTTTGATACAATCCCAAAGAGAAAAGATAGTTCCTATACAAGGGTAAAGGATGATGTAGTTGGTTTTTGGGGTGTTCTAATAGGTTTCTCATGTGTATTTTAATACCATTTTTTTTTTTGTACCTCTTGTACATTGTTATCCTTGGTAGCTTTATATTCTCCAAGTGAGCTCTTTGCTTTTCATCCTGATGATGGATCACATAGTGTGATCCGAAACATAGATGCAAAAATTATTATGCAATCGAATCTAAAAATCAAAGTAAATAAGCTTTATTTTGTTTTCTTATTTTTCCTCACTTAGCATATTCTCTAACACAATTTTATGTATATCTTCGTCATCTTTCTCAAGATCCAATGTATTATATGATAATTGTGGTTACATGTATGTGGTTAAATTCCATTTATATTTTCTCCTTTTCCTTATACTCTTCCTATGACTAGATAGAAATACTAGTATTAAGATTCATAACATTTGTCTCCAAGTTCATTGGTGTAGTTATGATTCATTTATATTTTTCACTTTTCCTGTACATGGCTTGATTTTGATCAATAAGCCATGTTTCTCAATGGTTTATTAAAATGGAGGGTACAAAATTTTATTAACATGCATACCATAATACGTCAAGAAGTGCCCTACTTCCACATACTTCTTATTTAGAACATATGGAAATTGAAAAGGATTTCGTTATGTGTCATCATCTAAGTATATTACCCAAGAATAGTGTTAATATGTCTCTACAACATATTAGGGAAACCGATGACCAACTCTTACAAAATTTGGTAGTCACTAAAACAGTTCTTAATGAAATGTTGCATTCATTTTTAGATTATATTCTTTATGAGAATCAATATCCTTATACTTAGTGGATTTAAAAAATTATGTCTCAAAATAGTAGATGACTCACTTATTTTTGTGTGTGTAGACATTATGTCATAGATAGTTATATTACTAAATCATGTGATGTAATAAATCTATTTTTTATTATCATATATTAATTAAGAATACATATTTAATTCACAAATCAATAATAAATCTATAACAAATCACATCATTATGAAAGACTAATCATTCAAATATTTTTTTGTCTTAGTAATATCAATACATTTCAAGATTCAATTCATTTTATCACTAGAATTAGAATACATCATTATCCAATTATCAAAATAATTACTTTTATGCTTAAAGTAACCATGACTACATAATATTATTTTTACAAACTACCATATCCAATTTTTTATTTTCATACAATATGATATGCAATAATTAATTTTATAATTAGGAAGAATCACTATCTCAAAGTGTAATGTTTCTTCAAGTAGAAAGTATATGGCATATTGAACTACTACATAGAGGGAGAGCATCATTTAGGTGCTTTACCTCCAAGCGCAAACTCATAGTCCCTCACACACATTCCTATTGGAAGTGGCCCTACCCTTCATGAGGGTAGCAAATAAAAGGGATCTACAATTGTACTATGTTATTTGAGAACTAAGTGTGAGGTAATGACTGTGTTGCTTTAACCTATCACATAACCCTAGATACCCTGTAGCTAAGTATGACTTGTAGTTAAGATTCAACCTCTCAAGTACCATGGATTGACAATGCATACATCTTATGCATCACTTTAGTCAAAGAATTTTAAAGAATAATCACATCCTAAAAAGGAATTATGGGCCATGTGTCCACCAATCCTATCTCAACTTGACTCAACACAATCAAGATATAGCTTCTCAAATTTACATAAAAACTCTACAAATTGAGTGATGATGAAATTAAAATCAAAATAAATCCTTAATTTGGGAATAAACCATTTTCATGAACAAATGTATTTCATCTCAAATAATTGGAGTATTTTTCATAACTCAAATGAGAAACAAAATAAGAAAATTTGACAACCATTTCTTACTTCATCGAGTTCATACTAACTAATATAAATCCATATTATAAATATATCTACATATATATGTGTATGTAAAGCTTATTCAATACACACATATATGTATTTACATTTATAATAATCATAATATTTGATACATGTGTGTAGATTAAATGAATGAAATTGTGTTTACTATTAGCATCAAACTTTGTATTGTAGATCTTAGTGAAGTGGGTCTATTAGCTTGAATTTGATTCATGTCTTTTAATTTATGGAAAGTCTTTTATGTTTTTTATTAATGATAAACGGGTTTTGAAGGGTGCCTAAAACCCTGAACAAAAAAGATAGTGGCAGTAAAGATGAAACAATAGACTACCCACCCAAAAGCAACAAAAAACAAGCTAATTAACAGACCATCAACAAACCATCAGTAGACAAAAACATCCAACACAAAAAATAGAGAGACACAACAAACGGGCATTAGAGTAGTTCTTTAAGCATTTTTGCCACATCCAGATCCTTAGACGCCAGCTTACAGTCATGCATCTCCATGATTTCCTCAACATCACAAGTAGGGACCTTTTTACGTTTCTTTGTTTTGCTCTGAGTACACACACTCGGTCCAACATCCAAGTTTGTGGTATGCACATCCATCCCAGCACCCTCCCCATGTTCCATAGTTGCATGTTCATCAAACAGTCCTTTCCTAGTCAATTCCTTCACCTTCCGATTGAGGAAAATCATACCTTCAACCGAGGCCTCCAACTTCTCTCTGCTAATGTTTATAATTGTGTCCAAATCCATTCGAAGCTACCTATTGTATCTTTCCAGCAGAGCCAGCCTTGGACCATAGTCACTCTTCAAACTAGCAAGCTCATCCACCACACAACCAACACTGGAATTTAAAGACCCGGTAAGCCCAAAGATAGAGTCCTTCTCCTTGAGACTGCAAAGTGTAGAAATGTTGCAACGGGCGATAGTATCATGCTTGTTGTGGAGGTCCTGCACCTCTTGCAAAAGCCACATAAGCAGATTAAACGAGATGTCAGCCCCTTCTTTTAACAGATTAGAAGCCTGAGAAAAATCCATAGTCCCCCAAAACACACCCCTGCCCTAATGTGAACCAACTGGAGGATCCTCCTCATGCGAACCCTCAAAGAAAATCTTGGCCTTCCCCCTATCCTTGGACACTGACACCTGTGTAGAGTCGTCCAAATTGACCATTGAGTTCCTCTTACCAGCCATAAGGGACCCACCAACACCAGAATCATCACCCTAGATATTATTTGCCACCTCCTAAAATTTTGCACCCACATCCTTTACGCGGCCCTTAGCCTTCTTACCAGCAAATCCCTCCTCAACACCTTTCACAAAGGCCTCCTTCAATTTATCTTTAGCACGCGGGAGGAGAGATTTAGCCTTGGAAGTTGAGGGCTTGACACCACCAGTAGGAGTATAATCCAGGTCAGTATCATAGCCATTGGACCAACCCTGTGAATCCTCCTCTAAATCCATTCCCTCAATCTCCTGAATTTCTTTAATTTGGCATTTCCCACTCCCTTTCCCCTTCTTCTTAGAAACAGGGGACTGAGGAGCTCTAACAGTGCAATTTTCTTTGATAAACTCAACAATGAGCAACATCAAACCTTCATGCAAAAAGGGATTTCTAGGGTTTTTCCTATAATTTGAAATTCCTTCTTCTAAAGACATCAACAGGTAAAATGGGAAGGACACTAGCTTACCATGGCGAAAGTGATTGAGCAACAGGAAATGGTGACCATATAGCATCGTATATCTACCATCAAGAGTGAAGTATCACATTAGTGCCACCACAACCTCCTACCAGATGGGTTTTATCTTGGTCCTGTCATAGCCACCGCAGTCCAATCTAACCATTTTAGCCCTTTCTCTATCACGGAGAAAATTTTGTCTAGCCGACTACGAAATGTTCTTATCCCAGTAAAATTTTATGCCTTCCATTGACATACCCATGACTTTAGCGATAAAATCTTCATTAATGGTAGTATCCCTACCAAACAAACTCAGCACATGGCGATGCCATGCATCAAAAAATTCCTTAGATACTTGAAAATCTTTTATGTTCTTTGAATCAATGTTAGATCTATGTGTACTTGCACTACTCATTTTTTTACATTAGGTTGAAAAAGGTAAGTGCATGATAGGTTTCTAGTTGTGAAATGCCTTGGAAAACATATTTGTATGAATTGTAAATGACAAGTACATATTGGTTAGATTATGGTTTCAAGTTTTATATTTTTGTAGGGATCTTCCCTTTATAATTTGAAGAACAATTATACTAGACATCAATTTCATTTTGTGTTGCATTGAACAATATGAATTAAAATGCTAATATATTCATTTGGTACACAGTAAGAATATAACTTAGAGACATTGAATATTGGAGATATATCTGAACCTTCTAGTATCTCAATCTATAATGAATTTTCTAAAAATATTTACTTAGCCTTGAAAGATGGAACTCATTATGTTTCCTAGAATTTAGAAAGTATATATATTCTTGTTGATTTTTCCTATCTTTTTCAACACCTATTGAGGCTCATATTATCTTAAATTTTCTTTCCTTGCTGATCCACCAATATGATTTAGTTTGATAAAAGATTGCCTCGTTGATCACCTAGGAATTTACATAACTAGATATCCTAGTCTAACTATCAAGTCCTATCTCTATTTGTTGGTAGCTCACAAGATTTCCATGCTTCAGAAAAAATAAATGTTAGTTTCATACAAATGCTTCAACTCATCAAAACCAACAACTTGAATTTTGATTCCCATTAACAAACTATGTTTCCTACTTAATATATATCTACAACTCTATTAGATTTTTCACTTTTTTCTTTTAACATAGATGAATAACTTTGTAGAAATTCAATCTATTTGACATGTATAGTACTTAGTTTATTTTGATTATTTAATTTTTGTAATAATTGATGGTTAGCTTACAAAATAAATTCCTTAGATAACAATTAATGCCTCTATTTCTTTAATGCCCACACAATTACATAAAATTCTTGATCATAAATAATTATTTTTATTTTACATTCAAATTTTCATTAAATAAGCAATAGGTCTCCCTTGTCGACTTAACAAAATCCCATTTGTATTTCTACTTGCATCATAATAAACTTGAAATAACCTATCAAATTTATAAAAGCTAACATAGGGCCTATTGAGCTACATTCTTCAAAAATTCATTTTTTTTTATTTTCTACAATAGTCCATTGGAATCATTTCTTATCATTCCTCATGACATCAGTAATAGGTGCACATTTTCTACTAAAATTTTAATATAATTTCAATAGAAACTAACTAATTCATAAAAAATCTCCTTTATTTTGCTTTGTTAAAAGGGTCATATAATAACCTTAAATGGTCTATTTGTTTGTTGTTGATTTGTAATTACCTTATTCAGCTTTGGGTAGTCACCAAACTCTCTTCAAGTAGCTCTAGTCTTTCACATATTTATTTCAAGTTTGGAAGTTGAATGGGTAGACATTTGATAGGACTTAAAGATAAGATATTTGGTTTGGCATAAAAGATATGTTGCTACTATAAAGCTATATAATTGGAATCTAAATGCAAGTGGAAGGTTATTCAATCACATATTAGTTTATTGATAAATTTTTTCCATTATTTAGTTTAATATAGATTATTTTGAGTTTCTATCTATCCTTTCAAATAATTTAGAATAAAAAGTGTTAATGAACTTTGTATCTTGCAACCCAAGGGTATCATTGAGAAAACCCTAATTCTTAGACATCTTTTGATAGGTTAAGGATTTTACATATTTCATACTTTAATTGATATAGTCCTCGAAGAATTTAAAAAATGGGAAAAAAATTCATAATCAAATGACCCCTCCATTGATTGTGTTTCTAGATCTCTTGTATTGTGGTGCAACTTGAATAATCTTTATGCAAGTTTTCAATACTCTCAAAAGGGAAAATGCCATATACATTTCAAAATCTAATTGTTACCTCTCAACTCTATAGTTTGATAAATTACTAAATGAGTAATTAGTTCTTAATAGTTAAATAGGATTATACAAATGACCTAAGTGGCTACCCTTACTAGAGTAGAACTACAAACCAATATTGTAGTGAGAAAATAATGAATGAGACATTTGTAACAAAACTACATTTTAGGATTTATTTTTTCAATCGTAAATGACACAAATCAATATGTAATAACTACTAAACAAAACCCCAAACCAAGTATTTATGGGAAAGTTCCCAAAACTAACAGTCAATTATTAAACTTGCAGAGAGGACCAAAAGGTGATCTAGAGCATCCACCAATCTAACTCATCATGTCACTATGTAAACTTGGGTCTCCTATCTCGTGGTACTAATAAACTAGTTTTGATACCTATATGCATCTTCTTGATGCTTCACCCTTTGAATCACACTCTCGTGTGAGAAACGCCCGTTATTCCTATATACATAGTGCCATGTGCCACTACCTCTTGCATACTGAAGTTCCAATGCCTCTTCGTGACACTTCTTGACACAAACATGTTAAAATTCACCATGTATCAACATGCCTATGACCATTTGTACCACTTTTAGTATCAGAGAAATTCTTTATTACCCAATTACAATGACCACTACTAGTGATTCCTTGTATGCACAACCCTCAAGTGCATCCTCAACCAATGATCAACTACCTAATCGCATATCATCCAATTTCACTTTGGCTCTACTTCTTTGGTATAGACAATACCTATTATAAATTTAAAATCACTTGCCAACTAACCATGAGAACCTACTTTCCCCCTTCCAATCAAGCGTAGAAACAAAATCACATAACTCTACAACACTACTGCTCTACATCAATGTTAAAAAAGAAACCAAAACTGAACATTTCAAAACACATTGCAATTCTATACTAAAACACACACCATTGAACTGAAAAATAAATTATCTACTCCTAACAAAATTACTATTTAATTTTTTTACCTATTCTCTAAGTGAATAACAAACTTAATACAATGAAAAAATAAAGATGTCCAACACAATCTATCAAAAAACTCTTTACTTCTCCATTTAATTTAAAAAACAGGACAATACCGTTTGTCTGAACATATCCAGACCGAATTGAAAGGCCTGGGCAGGACCCTGTGCAAACCCAGGTCTAACCCAGACCAGTATCTGTACTTAGTCTGGACCAGTCTGGGGTCAGCCAGGGTTCTTGAAGAACCCAATAACAGAGTGGCAAAATGAATTATATAATCTGCATTCCCACACTCACAAGGAATGTTTAGTCGTATTAAAAACTACCGGAATCACTGAATTTAAAAACTTGTTCTTAGCAAATGCATATATCAGTGTATTATTCATTTACCTGGCTGTGCAACTACAAGAGATTGATAAATATGACGCAATCAGTAAGACATGTACACCCAAGTAGAATGGTAAGATTATGGAGATACACAAGTTTTAGGCACAAGCAATATATGGGAAAGATTAATGCATCGGATTCTTTTTAAAATAATAAACAATACAATGAGAAATATAAATCTGCAAGAAAAATGTAGAACCCAGCTTGTAGAATGCATGCAAGAAATGCATGTTTGCAATTTGAATCCTCAAAAGGAACAGGAGAACTGAAATAACAATAATTATTGTCTACTCAACGATCAGAATATAAAGCATCTTTACAAACTTGTCAAGACAAGTGAAATTTTCATCTGAGATTGAAGGTGACGCAGAATAGATTTTCTACTCCAAGGAATTCAGCATGAAGATTAGATGAGCGAAGATGTTAGATAATTCACATCCTTTTCATCATCCTTGTAAGCATTGCCCCAAACAGAATATCTGCTCAGAAGAAAATCAGGTTTTAGATTTTGCCTCAATCCATAACAAAAATCCTAATTAAATATGTCAGCATATCTTCAAAGCAAACCAGAAATTTTACAAACCTTTACTGTTCATAGCTCATCTATAGTTGCTGAGATGCAACGAAAAAATGGACTGACAACCATCAAATGTAAGGGGGGATATTTTTGGTAGATGAGAATGTCTCAAAAATCTGAGCAACAAAACATCTCTTCTTCCCCAGATCCAACAAAATTCAGTTAAAATGGAACAAAAGTTATAACACAAAATTCACTAATCCTCAGTTTTTCTTCCTAAAATCAAACCTCTCCTAAAATCATATATAAATTGAGTTGGTATTGCTATGGATATTGATATACATGAGACCCAAGAAAATATTTAACTAAAAAATCATTTAACTAACCAAAATTTATGCAATAAAGCTTATTTTTCTGCTCTTTGTTAACTTCAAAATTACCAATAAAAGATTTTTTTTTAACTACCAAATATTTTAAGGCCAGAATTGTTTTCACATGAGATTTAATCTTATATCTTTATGAGAATTATTTTCACATCCAAGATTTAATTTTATAGTAAATTATAATGTTTAATCATTGCATTCAGCATTCCAAACATTAATTAGTGGGAAATAAACAGTTAATATCTTTATGGCAAAAAAGTTGCCTTAAAAAATGCTTAAAAATAGTAATATTGTGAAAATATTGTTTAAGGTGTCATTTGTTTTAGTTTATTGTAGATTGTTGTGCTTTTTGTAGCCAATAAAATTTTGAATAATTAATTAAATTTTTTTTTTATTATAGTTTTGTGAAAGAAAAATGCCCTAAAAAACTAGGATAAAAAAGTTTATGGTTAGCATTCCTGAAAATCCACCCTTATTGGTCCAAATTTTTAAATTTTTTCACCAATAAAATTGAAGAGAAATAATTTTCAAAATTTAAAAAGTTAAAAATCATGCATTTAACTTTAACAAAATTAAAATATAATATATTAAATTTAAAATATAATGTATTAAATTTAAAATATAATGTACGAAAAAAAATAATTATGAATTTTAATTGACTGTAAATAAAACATTTAATCACTAGTTAACAAAGAGGTGTGGGCTATAATTCCCTGGCAGGAACAAACAAAACACTTTAGATCCAAACTGATAATATTTTATATGAGCCGTTTGGATTATAAACATAACAGATTTTATATGAACCGTTCTCTCTCTGAAGCGCTTCATTGCTTCACCATTAACAAATTCTTTGGGATTTGCTTCTCTAAAATGTCTACCAAAAAGAGTGGGTTTGTCTCTGGTTCGAAGTCCTCATCAAAGGCAGATGTTAAAGAATGTCAGGTATATCTACACTGAAAATGATATCAGAAAAATCTTTGTATAACCATAATAATATGTAAAACCACCAATGTATTACACTGTATTATGCGTGGATTCTTATTACTGTTTGGAATTATTACTTAATAACTTATAGGCTGAGGAGGAGGGTGACTCCAAAAGCATTATAGCTACCATACAGGGACTGAAGAAGGGAATATTAGCTAGAAGACATGCATATGTAAAGGTATGCTGAGATTTGGATTGGGTTTGCTTTAACTATAATCTTTACATATAGAAACTCACCATTGTTTTATTCAATTAACAATGAATGGATGCACACAAAATAGCTTGGACAATCCATGTTCTTTTTCAAGACAAAAAAGAGCTCTCAACTGTACTCTTCTTGTTTTCTGCAGGAAAGAATTGAGTTAAATAAAAGGAATCTAGAATTGTCTACTGCAAAAAATTTCTCCCTATCTAATTCAAGGAAAGTAACAAGTTCCACAGGAGAGGAAGAGACCAAAAATCTTCTAACCTTGAGAATGGAGAAGGCAGTTGATAAGATTAGCCTTGATTTAACAGCAGGTGAGAAAGAAAATGCAAATTTTCAAGAAGGGTCTTCAAGTGCATCATCAATAATGGGAAGCTGTGGAGGAAAGCCTGGTGTCCAGCCCAAGGTCTAAATTTGATGGTTGATTGATACTATTTAATGATATTTTTTAGAAAATATATTTAAAATTTTGGGAAGACTGTAAGACATGGAAGGGATTTTTTTGAATGAATATTCCTATTTAACTTTATGTTGAAGATATAAGATTATAGTAAAATATATAAGTCTCAGTTCATTCTATGGCCTGATATAAAGTTCATTCTATGGCCTGATATAAACTTAGTGTTCTTTACAATGGTGGATTTTTTATTGTTTTGCATGGTAATTGGTGGTATTTTTTAGCTATATCTGTTCTGTAGGATATGATAAGTCCTATGCGGGGAAATTATAGGAAATACTCTTTTGATTGTATGTTTGTTTTTGCCCCTTTGAGTAGGATACTTGTGTGGAAAGAAATCATGCTGTAAGCAGCAATCTCACTGGTTGCATTGGTTATTGCTCGCAAATTTAATTCTGATTTATGTGTGTCTTTCTCATCTATTTTCACCTCCAAGCATTGGTAAGGAGTTGAGGACATAGGAATCTGAGGATAAATCCTCAAAGATTTCAAGGGACTTTGGTGGGTGGTGGTAGGGGATAGTAAAAATAACAGGATTTCTGGCACAATAAATATATAATGATTTTTTTTTAGACTAAAGGAATCAGGTAGTCTTTCTATAAATTGCAGTGCATCTAGTAAACTTTTTCCACGTGATAGGTGACTCTGGCACGATACGCCTTATCACAAGGACAGGGGGAGACTAGACTTCGTGACCTCTTGCCTGCAACAGAACACTTTAACCAATCGAACTAGACCCCCACCCCAAATATACAATAAATTCAACATTGAAAAATTGCCACATTATATTAGTGTCATCCAACAATAATGGCTATACAGCTCATGCATGATAAGTATATCATCTAGCATATAACATGGATCTTGGTTAAGAATTTTTATTACCAAGCTTCTTTTACCACATCAATTGCAGCTTTTGTTTAGCCATCTAATTGGGGAAGTATCTATAATTTACTGAAGAAACAACATGTTTGTTTCCAATTGATTATCAGAGACTGTTTATTCTTATCTGAAATTATCAGGATTTAAGCAACTCGGTGCATTCTTTTATTAGTAATCCAAATCCATAGAGCTGGCAGTCTTATGGATTTTCTCTTGTAGAGTTTCCACCATTCCTTCTCATGATCAGTAGATTTAGGAATGATTCTATAGAGATAGGTCAAAATTTCCTTGCACTTAAAAGCTGTTTCAAGGTCCCTCCTTGTCAAAATTTATACCCTATCGAAAGGAACAAGAGAAGGATGGAATAGACAAATAAAGCGCATGATGAATTATGACAAACTTATCAAATCAGTCAGCCAAAGATTGATCAAGAGACCAAACCAGCAAAAGAAAATGCCCAAACCTCCAAAAACATTCAATGAAGAGATCCTCTTCAACAAAATATAACGATGGCACTTTATACATAATGCAGTGCAAAATTGCTGCTTGTTAAAGTGCAATCCTCTCCAACAAAATATAAAGGTGGCACTTTATACATAATGTAAGTACAATTGTCATTTGTCAAAAGTGCAATAATGGAATTGATCTTATTGAATTACAATTATCAGAGAGCCCAATTGTTAAAACTATAATTCTAAATCAGAATTAGAAATTCATGTTTACCATTGGAGAGTATACTCAAAAAAACATGTATTTTCAAAAAAAAAAAAAAAAAGTGATTGAAAAGGAGTTTATATGTACCCAAGTGAGCTTTGGAGAAATAGGCAATGGGTGAATGTAAATGTGTGATTAATTGACCCATATTGTATATCATATGTTAGAATTTAGGTGTCATCTACCTTATAAATCTTATGTCATTTTTACATGTTTCCAACATCTTTGGAAAGTGTCACTAGACAATTAGGATGTTATTAGAAATTAATTTGTAATGTTTAATCTCACCTATTGATTGTAATATATTTATAAGGAAGGAGGGATCCTTCAGTAGTGATAAAGGTGACTTGTGGAGACAAAATGTATTAATTAACATTCCACCTCCAAGTGGAGCACTTAAGAAGGAGCGGGGGATGACTTTTCAGTTTTACATGTCTTTTAGTATTCCACATGTTGGGCACTTGGGAAGGTGAGGACAAAGACTTTTGGATTTTCCTTGAGTCAATCTTGGTATTCTGGAGGTTGTTCATGAGTTTTGGGTGTTTGAGAGGGAAGATGGTGACTCTTGAGTTGCCCAAGGCATGGGAATTCATGAAGAGTCATTTTTGGGCTCGTTGTGGGCTCTTGTTGAACTTTATCTTATTTTGTAAACCACCAACGGTTTCCTCTTTCATGAAATTCTATATAATGGAGCCTTGAGATAGTGGAAAGTGGCATAACAAGGTAGAACAAGTTATAGTAGTAGGATAAATAGTTGGATGTGTTGAGATTGTTCATAGGTACATAGGTGTTGCTAGATTGGAGGCAAAGAGGAGAATGAAATTATGATTGTATTGTAATCTTCATTTTAAATTTAATGCATGCTTGGCCTCTCTTCTTGGTGGATTTTTTTTCCCACAAGGGTTTCTTCATGTAAATCTTATGTTATGTGATGCAATAATGGTGTTTGTAATTTTTTTTATTTTCTAATTTAAATCCATTAAATTTCTTCATAGTGATCCAAGATTAAGAACACTTAATTTTATATTTGCATAAAAAAATTCAGATTTATATATTGTAGTAGTCTAATCCTTGTATCTTACCAAATGTAATTATAATTTGATGTTAAATAATTGGATTACAGATTGAAATTTATGAACATATGGTATAAAAGCCAAATTGGTGTAAATTCCATTAGACTTGTAAGAAGGGACTTTTTTTTCTTGGAATGCTAGAGCCTCTTAGGGTGAATTGGATGTTTTGTGTGTTAACATTTTTGTATTAGATTTGTGAGATTGGAAGCAATGGCATCTAAATCTTGGATGGATATCAATGGGATCTATGCTACTTGCTAGCAGCTTATAGTTGTGGACCTTATTTTTATGGGTTTGTTCATGTGTTTGCTTCTTGCATGGTGGTTATGTTAATTTACCTCATGGTCATATATAGTGAAAGGATGTTCATGTTAGGTGGGTACCATTAACCATAGTCACATAAGAGAACACCTACCATTTGGACTATTATATGGAGTGCTTATGTTGATTTTGTGATTTTATCCCTTGGTTACATGAAAAAACTAGATGATTAACCATTGGTTTTATGTGGGTTGTGGAGTTGATACTTCTATGACTTGGGCACTCCTAAACAACCTAGTTCCTCATTTTTATATTCATATTATTTTAGATATCTAGGTTTTGCAATTTTCCTACTTCAAAAGGCTATGAATTTATAGATTTGTGATTTCTATTGCTTCAACTGACTTATTTAATGTTGTTTATAATTGTGGGTATTTAGATTTTTGTGTGGATTTAAATTTACATATATTGTTTTATAAGTTTTACATATTAACCAAAATCTATGGTCTATAAATCTATGAAAAGATTGTGTTCAAGGTTTTTTGGATGGAAATAGTTGTAGATTTGTATGGTTGCTTATTAGGTTCCTAAAACTATGGTTTCTCTAGTGTTGATTTTTTGAAAAATCATATCTAGAGCATTGATCTCTAGTATTTGAGTCTTGGAAATCTATATGTTATATTACCTTTATTCTACATGCTACTGATGTGGTGTTGAAATTATGTATTCAACTATTTAAGATGGAGCACTAGTCGTGCTTTTCTCCTTTGAGATGTAACATGTGTGCAAATCTTGTGAATTATCTAATGTAAATTCTATTTAGTTGGAATTTATTGGTCACCTTGTTGCATTAGTATATTTATTGCAGTGAGATTAAGAGACAGTTATATTGAGTACCTAATCTAGTTGTATATTGGGAGGTTTAGTAGTTGGCTATGGTGCAAGAGAGGCTTTGTTCACTTTAAGTGGAGATTTGAAATTGATGTTAGTCATGATTCCATGTATAGCTTAATATCACTTTCAATCGAATCTTTGTGTATTTACATGGTAAATTCTATATATTATTGTTTAAATATCTTGGTTCTTCTTTCAAAGGTTTACCATTATGCCAATTCATATTATAATGTTGATCAAACAACTTGGGCATTCTTTCTTGCTTTTGGTAATTAGGTTTGTCATGGGACAAACCTTTCTCATTTCTATCAACCTTATAGCTCAAGTCTTTGAGAGCATTCATGACTAAATGTGAAGCTTATCTTCAAATGAAGGGACTTTAGTTTGATGTCCTTTTGAATTTTGTACAAAAACTTTTACATCATCCCTTTTAGCCAATCTTTCTTGATGTTTTTCTATTGCTTTCAATGTGTAAGGCTATTTTGAAAGCATCTCTTAAGGAATGAGGATCCTTATCCCTAAATTCATAGCCCATCTTAGCATCATAAGAATTGAAGTAGAGGACCAAACACACAGGCTCACTAGGTCTCATGTAGGGTGGGATTTTTCTCACAACCTTAAAAAACATGGTATTAAAGTCAAAAACAGATTCATTATAGCCTTTTCTTATACTAGTGAATTCATTTACGATAAATCTAGGGTTAGATTTATCACCATATTGCTCTCTAAAAATCATTTTGAATTCATCCCATGACCCTATGCTTGCATTTGGTAATCCTCTATGCCAATATCTTGTATCATCAATTAGGGATTGTATGAATAATTTTATCACCACATTCTCATCTTCTATCTCAAAATCATCTATCAAATTAAGGAAAGTTCTGAGATGATCCTATCCTGACAATGCATTATTATCAAAAAATCTAGTTAATACATTTCTAATATCATTTGGTTGGGTATCCTGAGATACCAATTAAATCCAACTGCCTATACCTTTCCAACTACAAGGGTCTTCTAGCTTGGAATTATGTTGGTTGACAATATTATGACCTCCTAGTGGATTAAAAAATTTCCCACCCATTTGGCCACCTACATTTGGGTTATAATTTTGATAATTTCCAAACCCTCCATATTTTGTTGTTGCAAGCTCACTTGAGGTTGTGTGTTAGGAAAGGGTATATTTTGGTTTACTAGGGAATTTATAGAGGCATAAGAAGTCTGGATAATTATTTTTTAGGGAACAAAGGTGGTGATATTTTTTAATGAAATATCTTGGATAGAACTTACATGAATATTTTGTGATTGTAGATTTCTAGAAGAAAAAACTTGGATTAGAATGAGAACCATATGGATTTCTTGACCCATAAAAAAGTTTTAAAGCATAGATCCTTCCTTTCATATCATCTCTCACTCTAATAGTTTCCATTCTTTCTAACTCTACTTTAAGATCATCAAAATATTTCAAAAAATCTTCTTCAATTTGAATTTGTTTTCTAGATGTAGAAGCCTTTTGTGAAGATACATCAACTTGTGAATTCTTATATATCATAGCATGGGAATTAGGGGCAATTAAGTTTGAGGATAAGTTACTTCCTTGATTTGATGGCTTTTTTGTAGGATTGGACTTGTTAGAATTCTAAAATTTTGAAAATTTCCATGGTTGCATATACTCATGATTTTCCAAAAATGCCCGTACTATAAGCATAAGAATCCACTTTGCATATCATGTTTTCCCATGCTTTAGTTTGTTTTCATCATTTGGTCCCATAGAATTCATCTAGCCCTGAGTATTTTAATGTATAAACCATATCGATGTAACATGATGCAGGTCTCATCGATCCATAAAGCATTTTATACTAACGTGTGTCTTTTGCATTCTATCGGCAAGACATCGGGAATGTCCTACCGATGAGATTTCAATTGAGGATTCACATCGGCATGATGTAGTTCACAGTCTCAACGACAACGTGATCCTATTGGAAAGATAAGGTTCATCGGAATGAGTCATATCGATCCTATTTGTGTCTTATCGATCAAGGACATAGAGACATATCAGTGAGACAACAATCGTTGGGATAATTCATAGCGAGCACATGTGGGTTTTACCGATGAAGCACAAATAATTATGTCACTGAGACATGAAGCCATCGAAGTGAAGTCTCGTAGCATTCATTTGGTCTTTCTGGAAAAATAGAGGAGGATTTTGTCATTGTCATCGATATGAAGTAAAGGATTCTTACCGACCCCCTATGTCACATCGACAGAGTTGTACGGGATTTAGACTTGGCGATGCATGTGGAAGAAACAATCATCGGTGATACTTGCTTTAGTGGGGAGAGATACAGAAGCTCATGCCGAATGAAATTCCATCAGCAAGAAATTATTATGTGTCGGTGATCAGAAAGAAAATTGAAGGAAACATCTCGGTAAGACTTGAGTAGTCGAAGGAATGTTTGCCGACCCCTAATGTCACAGGGATACTCAAAACTGAAGGCACAGACTGTCGGGAAGACTCATAACATCGGTGTAATTGCAGGACATCAAAGCAATATGTGATATATGGTAGTCGGAGAGACATTGAACATCGATATGACTACAGGATGTCTTCGCGGGTGTCTGATGAACGTTTGAAAAAGCCTGAATACAACATATCGCCGAGATTTGAATACGAATGGATGCGACCTTTCATGTGGCCAATATATAAATACCCATTTTTGACAGCGGAAGGAGAGAGAGATCGAATAAAGACAGTAGGATACATAATGTTTACAATTTTGAGACTATGATGCATGTTTGAAAACAATGGAGATTTCAATTGAATTTATTTGATGTGATGGCATTTTTCTGGTTTCAGTTGTTTGTTGTGTTAATTAAAATTATTGTTGAAGTTGTCTCCAAGGTTGATGTTTTCTAATTGTTTAAACTAATATATCAAGGATATTTTTTATTTATCAGTGCACACTTGTTGTATCTGTATGATTGGATTAATTGGTTCTTTCAAGGAAAGATTCAGTCCTTTTGGTCAATCATAGTAATTGGGAAATCTCATTTGGATCATTAAGAAGAACTCAGTAGTCACATCCTTGCATGTTTATACCAGTTATAAACTTAAAATTGTATGCCAAACAATTTGAGTATCTACCAGAAAGAAGTTATTCATTTCAAATTATCATTTGAACTCTGTGTACCCAATAAGGCACTAATCTCTACCATTCTACTGTTTAATTTCATTCATTTTTACATATGAACATATTAGATTTTTTCCTTGATATTGCTTATACAATTTATACCAAGTTAAAACTCATTTATCCACTCTTATTTTCCAGTGTGGGTAAATTTCTTTAGGAAATAAACATTGGTCAAGTATGCTTCATTGTTATAGGTACACCTGCCTAGGTCTAGAAGCACCTGAAGAGTAGAAGGTCTAAATTATTTGGCCTTGTTTGTTACCCTAAAACGTATCAAGAGATTGGAAACCTCTTGAGGTATTTTTCCTGCGTTTTTGAGAGCTAACAAATTGGCGACTCTGTTGGGGAAGTTATTGTAGGATATCTGATTGAAGACTATAATATAGAGTCATTGAAGAAAGAGTCATTGAAAAAATATTCATAATTTGAGAAGTTTCAGAAAGAGTGATTCCGCTGGGGATACAATCAAGAATAATTTCATTTTTCTCACTTTTAACAAAGTGAGTGGTGACTCTAACAAGAATATTGCATCAATTCAACATGAATGGTAGAAGATCCCAATATAAAGGAGGTCCTGCTGGAGGTCCTCGTGGCAATAGTAAGTGGACACATAAGGATGATAAGGATGATAAGGGTAAGAAGGTAGCTGATGAAATGTGCATAACGAATAAAAACAAAGCATCAAGACCACATTGTGAGACATATGACCGTTATGATACATGGTGAGATAATTCAAGTGCAGAACCTTGTACCCCTGAAGAGCAAAGAAATCCTTTTTATAATCCTCAGAAACAGGTGGAATTTGAGGCTAAACTTGAAGCTGAAAGAGTCACGTATCAACAGGAAATGATCAAAGAATGGAGGGTAACCAAAATGAGCATATTGGTCATGTAATTCCTCAAGAAAATTTTGAGTTCTTAACTCACAAAGAAATAGACATACAGTTGGAGTTCCAGAGACAAGAAGTAGAAAGAGCAAAAGAAGAACTGGAACAACAAAGGCTCCAAAAGATGAAGGAACTCCAAGATTTGAAATTGCAGGAAGCTCAAATTAAAGCTCAGACAACTGGTTTTTCAAAGTATATACTGCCTCATAAGCAAGGAAATAATTATGCAGTGCCTTCATATCAACCAAAGGTTCCTCAGAATCATATGGGAAATCAATACAAACAGCCAAACTATCCACCATATACTGTATCACAACATACAAATGCGCAACCACCTCATGGTCAACAATATGTGCCATATCTTCATACATAATACAACAATCCAATGTACCAGTATCAGCACATGCATAACCCTCCCCCTCAGCAATATATGACAATGATCAAACAATTTGATTTGGCAGGGTTTCAATTATACCCTTACCCTATGGATAGCAGTTGGAGAAGTCTTGTTCCTAAGTTTACAGGGAGCAGTGCAATTACTGTTGAAGATCATTTGAGGAATTTGAATGCTTTTGTCCAAGACTTGGATATATCATATGAAGTTTTACATATGAGGTTGTTCATGATGTCACTCACCGAAGAAGCTAGGGATTGGTTCAATAGCCTGCCAACAGCCTCTATTGATTCTATCCAAGAATTTTAGGATCAATTTCTTGAACAATATGGAAATCCATGTGCACTAGATGTTGCTTTACATGAACTAGTACAGATTCAAAAAAATCAGAATGAGTCAATTTATTATTTTAACCGAAGATTCAGCAAACTACAGAATAAGATACCACTTGGTTCAAAGTTGCCAGACTCTGTAGCATTGAGTATTTATTTGAATGCATTTGATCCAAAAATAGGGTATGAGCTAAGAAACAGGTTTCCAAGAGATTTGGCTCAAGCCCAGAAGATAGCATTGACCATTGAAAACAACAGGAAATTTTTTGGGATGATCAGTAAGAGAGACAATCCTAGGGTTCCTCAGCATGCCAATAATTATCAGTACAAATAGGAGAACATGTACAAAAATGAGAGACCTAGGTTACATGACATGCCTTACAATACAAATTAGAAGGATGGAAAACCTATAATAGATAGACCCAGGAACAAAGAAACACCTGATCCATTAAGGAAGAAGGGGACGTATATGGTCAATAATAATCTTTGGTGTGAAGGTTGTGATGGGCCACATTCCCCAGACCACTGTGTTGTAGCCCAAGAAATACAGGAAGAAGGAATGTTAGCGGGTAATAGTGGAGAAGATCACACAATGTACTTGACCTCAAATACCTTTCACCCTACTGAGGAGGAGTATTCATCTTCAGAAGATAAAGGATGTGAGTACGATGTTTCAAATCAAAGGTGCAATGTCCACATGGCTGAACAACAAGTTTTTTTTATTCTGAAGAAAAACTTGTAGAACAACGCTTTGCTGAGGTGCCTACTCAATGCAATATAAGGAGACCCACTGACGAGGAAATAAAGAGGTTAACCATTACTGCAGTTGAACAAGAAAAGAGAAAATACTGGTTAAGAAATAGGATAGTGAATGAAAAGGAAAGTGTTCCCAAGGGAATATTTATGAAAGACAGAGAAGTGACGCCAAATTTTTTGAAGAAAACAGAAAATAAGCGTCATAATGAGAATGAACGGATGCTTTCCCAGAAAGAGGAGAACAGAGAGTTATACAAAGAAAAGCAGAAACCTGATCAGAAGGAAGAATTCAAAGGGGAAACATTAGAGCAAAAGAAAATGGTTAAGGCAGAGGGTTCTTCATTTGACTTTTCTTAGGCTTTATCTCAGGTAAAAATGTCTGTTCCACTGCTTGAGATGATGAGAATTAAGGAATATAGAGATAGTGCAATACAATTGATATCAAATGGAAATGAGAAAAGTGCAAATTTTGAAAATCAAATGGCCACTAAAACGGTTAATAAGCAAGAGAAGGTGACTGTCCCAGAAGTGTGTCTAAATGATGTATTGGTAAATTCTCCACAAATTGAACCTTTTTTCACCACACTGCTCATAAACAACAAATTGTTGAGGAATTGCATGATAAACTATGGCGCTGCTATCAATATCATGCCAGTTGGAGTTATGAAACAGCTTGGTATGTGGGTAGATACTAATGAAGGGAAGTGTTATGCAATGGATAGCCAGCTTGTTCCAGTAGTAGGTGTTATGAAAAATGTTGAAGTCAAACTAGCTACTTATCCTCAGGTGGCCTACAATATAGATATAACTGTAATTGATACCCCTCCTCAGTTTGGGATGCTTTTATCAAGACAATGGACAACAACGGTTGGGGGAAATGTCCAATTTGATTTTTCTTATGCAACAATTCTAGTGAATGGAAAGGAAGTTAAGTTGTACAGGGAGCTAAGGATGAACCCAATTATAGATTGTGTACCTCAAGATCAAGTCAATTGCTTTTGTGATATGGATCTTGGAAGTTTTAAGATAGAACCAGCTCAGCCAGAATTAGTCAATGTTGATCCAATTCATAAGCATGTTGCAAAAAATTGTGACGACGTGTGGATAATGTACTTTGATGGAGCTTGCAGCCAAGAAGGTAACGGAGTAGGAATAGTGTTTGTTTCACCTGAAGGGGTTACATTTAAATATTCATTTTTTCTGGCATTTGAATGTATGAACAATATAGCAGAGTATGAAGCTTTGTTAATAGGATTGAATATGGTTGTAAAACATAAGATTAAGCTGCTAGCTATTCTAGGGGATTCTGAACTAGTTGTTTCTCAAGTTAAATCAAAATATGCAGCAAAACACAAAAGGTTGAAGCAATATAGGAATGTTGTATGGGACACAATTGAGTTGTTTGATGCTTTCTCAATTGAGTAGATTGATAGGTCGAAGAACATAATGGCAGACTTTTTAGCCAATGTAGCACTAAGAAGAGATGACATCACGTTGGCTAGAGTGTCTCAAATCGAGTTCAAAGCAAGACCCACTGTGCCTGACAATATATACAGTTGGAAGGTTTTTAATGACGATACTGACCTCTTGAAATTTCTCCAATATATAGATCAATATGAAGCTCAAGAAATTAATTTCAATGCCCTTGTTGAAGAAGTAGATGGAAAGCAGATAGTATTTGGGAAAGAGGTCTTATAGCTTAAAACTAATAAGCTTCCCAAAGGGCTAGTAGCATTGGAAAGGGTATATGATGGAAATGATCGGTCCCTCATGAAACAGATACCAGTCAAGAGAGAGGATATTGAAGAGGTCAATTTAGGGATTGAACTGGCACCAAAAAAGGTATACATTGGAAAGAAAATAAGCCCGACAATTCAAAGAATGTTGATTGCACTATTGAGAAAATGTAAACATGTGTTTGCATGGTCTTATGAAGATCTCAAAGCATATAGGGAAGATTTTTTTCAACATGAAATCCCATTGAAGCCAAATGCAAAGCCATTTAGGCAAAGACAAAGACCTATCAACCCAACATTGGAACCAAAAATGCAAGAGGAATTGGTAAAGCTTAGAGATGGGGGTATTATCAAACCAATCAGGCATTCAACATGGGTTTCGAACCTGGTTCCTGTGAGGAAGAATGGGGATATCAGATTATGTGTGGACTTCAGAAATCTAAACATGGAATCTCTCAAGAATAATTATCCTCTACCTAATATGGAGGTTGTACTACATAAAGTAATAGGGTGTGAGTTGTTATCTATGATGGATGGGTTCTCTAGTTACAACCAGGTCAAAGTCAAAGAATCTGAGCAGTACAAGAAAACTTTTACAACCGCATGGGGAACATATGTTTATGTGAGAATGTCATTCGGTCTCACAAATGCAGGTGCAACCTTTCAAAGAGCTATGGACATAGCATTTGCAGACTTGATTAATGCTATCATGGTGGTATATCAAGATGACCTTACTGCTTATTCAAAAAGGGCTGAAGATCATTTAGAACATCTGGAAAAGGTATTTATTAAAGCTTTAGAATATGGTATTAGTTTGAACCCTAAAAAATGTCATTTTGCAGTCACAAAAGGTAAACTCTTAGGACATATTGTGTCAAAGGAGGGGATTAGAATAGATCCTGAGAGGGTTGAGGCCATAGATAAAATCCCTATTCCTAAGACCATCAAGGTTATCCAATCATTTTTTGGACAGATCAATTTTGTTAGGAGATTTGTCTCTAATTTTGCTGAAATTATTAAGCCCATATCAAAGATGTTAAGGAAGGGACAAAAGATAGAATGGACTGCAGAAGCATTAGAAGCTTTTATATCAATCAAAAAGGCCATCAAGGAAGCCCCTGTCCTTAAGTCTCCATATTTTTTGAAACCCTTTCAAATATTTTCATTTTCTTCATTGCATACTATAGTTGTTGTCATGTTACAGAAGAATGAGGAAGGTCATGAGCAACCTGTGTCTTTTTTCAGCAAGTCATTGCAGGGATCAAAATTGAAATATGATATAATGGAGAAACAAGCATTTGCATTGGTGAAAGCCATAAAAGCTTTTAGACCATATCTTGTTGGAGCCAAAGTGATAGCTTATGTCCCTCATGCAGTTGTTAAAGATATTTTGACACAGTCAGAGGTAACTGGAAAGAGATACAGGTGGATTAATAAAATTCAAGAATTTGATATGGAAATACAAATCACCAAATTAGTAAGAGGTCAAGGTTTGGCCAAGTTAATGGCAGAAACAAATATTGAAGCAAATCAAATTTGCAATGTAGAAGATGAAGGAAATGCAATTGCAAGTATTGAGCATACTCCTTGGTATACAGACATCATGTATTACCTCAGGTACATGAAGTTCCCTAAAGGATTAAGTGATAATCAGAGAAGAACCTTGAAGCTGCAAGCGTCCAAATATGTGTTCATGGAAGGTGATTTGTTTTGGAAAAATAGGGACGGGATGTTGTTGCTATGTTTAGATGAGTCACAAGCCAAGCACATTATAAGAGAAATGCATGAAAGGGTCTATGGAGGCCATTATTCTACAAAGACAACTACACAATATTCTGAGGATGGGTTATTACTGGACAAAAATCTTTAATGATTCTTTTTCATATGTAAGAAGATGTGAAGCATGTCAGAATTTCTTAGGGAAAATGAAGTATCGGGGAGCTTTACCACTCAGACCTTTGTAGGTTGAAGCCCCTTTTCATCAGTGGGGAATGATTTTATTGGGGAGATACAAGAGAAATCAAGTGGAGGACATAAGTGGATACTGGTAGCTACTGCTTACTTCACTAAATGGGTAGAGGCAATCCCAACCAACCAAGCAACAAGTAAAGTTGTGATTAATTTTTTTATGGATAACATTATTACCAGATTTGGTACACCATTAAGATTGATTACAGATAATGGGATGTGTTTCAGATCTGATGAGTTTAAAGATTTTTGCAGTACATATGGTATCACTATTTCTTATGCAGCTCCTTATCATCCACAAGCTAATGGTCAGGCAGAGTCCAACAACAAAAGCCTTCTGAAAATCATAAGGAGAATGCTAGGTGGGAATAAAAAGGCTTGGGATTCAAAATTGAGGTTGGTTGTGTGGGCTGATAGGATAATTGTGAAAAAGGCAATTGGAAAATCCCCATTTGAATTGGTATATAGAACACAAGCTAGGATGCCTTTACAAAATTTGTTACCAGTTTACAAATTTATCCTTCAAGAAGATATAGATATTCCAGAACCAATGGAGAAAAGAATGGAACAACTGGTAGAGCTTGATGAAATAAGAAGATTAGCTCAAAACCAGAATGTGAAGTTGCAGGCACAAATGAAATATTTATTTGATAAAAGAGCAAAAGATAGAAAATTCAAAGAAAATGATCTGGTGTTAATGTGGAATGCAAGGTGTCAGGAGAAGGGAAAACATGGGAAATTTGAAGATTTGTGGTTGGGACCCTTTGTTGTTGGCAAGAAAGGTGAAGATTCATATTATTTGCAAAACATGACTAGTGAAGAACAGGAGTAGCCTGTACATGGGAAATTCTTGAAGCATTTTTTCTCTTGAGCAATACAGAGGATTAAGGGTTGCCAGTGCATGGAAAACTCTTGACAATCCTCTAAAAAAAAATTCTTCCATGCACAATAGTCTAGGAAATAAAAGGAACAGGAATCGCTAGTACATGGACAATCCTGAAATTCCTTCTTTTAAATAAATCTTTCCATGTACAGTAGTATAGGGTCATGTTCATCTCCATTTCCATTCATTCCATCCTGCTCATTGGTCCATCACCTTGAAATTTTGGTCTGCTCACATAGAAATCTGGATCCTTGCAATGATCTCACAATCATTCATCCCCAGACAGAGCCACTGTTAGAACTATAAAATTTTGAAAATTTTCATGGCTGCATATACTCATGAGTTTCCAAAAATTCCCATACTATAAGCATAAGAATTTGCTTTGCATATCATGTTTTCCCATGCTTTAGTTTGTTTTCATCATTTGGTCCCATAGAATTCATCTAACCTTGAGTATTTCAATGTATAAACCATATCGGCGTAACATGATGCAAGTCTCACCAATCCATAAAGCATTTTATACTAACATGTGTCTTTTGCAGTGTATCGACAAGACATCAGGAATGTCCTACCGATGAGATTTCAATTGAGGATTCACATCGGCATGATGTAGTTCACAGTCTTAGTGAAAACATGATCCTATCAGCAAGATAATGTTCATTAGAATGAGTCATATCGAGCCTATCTGTCTCTTACCGACCGAGGACATAGAGACATATCGGTGAGACAACAATCGTCAAGATAAGTCATAGCGAGCACATGTGTGTTTTACCAATGAAGCACAAATAATTATGTCGTTGAGACATGAAGCTATCGAAGTGAAGTCTCGTAGCATTCATTTGGTCTTGCCGACAAAATAGAGGAGGATTTTGTCATTGTCATCGATATGAAGTCAGGGAGTCTTACCGACCCCCTATGTCACACCGACAGAGTTGTACGAGATTCAGACTTGGTGATGCATGTGGAAGAAATAATCATCGGTGATACTTGCTTCAGCGGGGAGAGATACGAAAGCTCATGCCAAATGAAGCTCCATCGGCAAGAAACTATTATGTCTCAGCGATCAGAAAGCAAACTGAAGGAAACATCTTGGTAAGACTTGAGTAGTTGGAGGAATGTTTGCCGACCCCTAATGTCACAGCGATACTCAAAACTGAAGGCACAGACTGTCAGGAAGACTCGTAACATCAGTGTAACTGCAGGACATCAAAGCAATATGTGATTTGTGGTAGTCAGAGAGACATTGAACATCAGTATGACTGCAGGATGTCTTCGCGGGTGTTTGATGAACGTTTGAAAAATCCTGAATACAACAGATCACCGAGATTTGAATACGAATGGATGCGACCTTTCATGTGGCCAATATATAAATACCCATTTTTGATAGCGGAAGGAGAGAGAGATCAAATAGAGACAGTAGGATACATAATGTTTACAATTTTGAGACTATGATGCATGTTTGAAAACAATAGAGATTTCAATTGAATTTATTTGATGTGATGACATTTTTTTGGTTTCAGTTGTTTGTTGTGTTAATTAAAAGTATTGTTGAAGTTGTCTCCAAGGTTGATGTTTTCTAATTGTTTAAACTGATATATCAAGGATATTTTTTAGTTTATCAGTGCACACTTGTTGTATCTGTATGATTGGATTAATTGGTATTTCAAGGAAAAATTAAGTCCTTTTGGTCAATCATAGTAATTAGGAAATCTCATTTGGATCATTAAGAAGAACTCAGTAGTCACATCCTTGCATGTTTATACCAGTTATAAACTTAAAATTGTATGCCAAAAAAATTGAGTATATGCCAGAAAGAAGTTATTCATTTCAAATTATCATTTGAACTCTGTGTACCCAATAAGGCACTAGTCTCTACCATTCTACTGTTTAATTTCATTCATTTTTACATATGAACATATTAGATTTTTGCCTTGCTTATACAATTTATACCAAGTTAAAACTCATTTATCCACTCCTATTTGCCAATGTGGGTAAATTGCTTTAGGAAATAAACATTGGTCAAGTCTGCTTCATTGTTATAGGTACACCTGCCTAGGTCTAGTAGCACATGAAGAGTAGAAGGTCTAAATCATTTGGCCTTATCTGTTACCCTAAAACATATCAAGAGATTGGCAACCTCTTGAGGTATTTTTCCTGTGTTTTTGAGAGCTAACAAGACTAAATGTCAGTGGTTACAATCACAGTAGGAGAATTGACCCATGTATATAAACACTCTCGAAGGTCATAATCTCTTTGGATCTACTCTCTTTCTCTCTTAAGTTTCTCCATAAACTCATCATGTTTAGGACCCATCCAATTTATCTTATCTCTCTTATACTCAACATTCATAACAAGTTTTTGAACATCACCACCTGGCAGAGGTGTTGTTAAAATACTTTCCTCATTATTTGTGAAGGTATTGATAAGGGACTCAACAGACTTACCCATTTCTCTAGCTTTCCATGTTTTTCTTTGAGTTTTAAGATCACCAACTAACCTTCTTCTAGGATCTGTGTGGAAAAAATATTCTTCCATCCATATTGGATGATGATCTTCTTTTCTATTTAAAATTTCATCAATAAGGAGATTATAGAGTCGCCACCCACAAGTGGGAATAAATATTTTACAAATTATGTAGAATTTGTGAGCTATAGACATAACTGACTATGTGTAATCAAACTTTAGACAAAATAAGGCTTTTCACACTGTAATTCCCTACACTATACCCATGAATAGTCACTAGATGTGAAATTTTCATGCAATCTCCCTACTAGAGTCACCAATGTGTTGGTTTTTCTTCCAACTAATTATTTTATCGTCTGTATAGGTAAGCTACTTCTAATGCTTAAGAATTTCATGCCAGTGGCCAATTTAACAAAGAATTTAAGATGAAATCTCTCTACACTTTAGGCTCTACAAAACCTAGGTGGGTTTCCCTTCTAAACATCATTTCATGATACTGCAAGATACAAATGATGTAACAACATATGTGAATTTCACACAATTAAATGAGGATTATACAAATATAGCTCAAGTTATCTTTAAAATCCTCTAAGGCTTTTTGAGATTAGTGTGAAAATGCAAACAGACAAATTACAAAATGTAAAAATTATTTTTACATTTTGGACTTGTTCCTTTTGGGGTTGAACAAGAAATAACCTAGACTGGTGCCTTATCCATGTACAGAGTCAATGAAATAAGTAATTTTTACTAATAATAGCTTGAAAGAAAATTCAATGGTACTAAAGATATTATTGCCTTACAATAATAAGATAGCTCATTTGTCACACTATTGCTCTACTTCCAAATCTTTAATATAACAACAATATTCTTAATATTTAATTGAAAGCATGTTTAATCTATTACTTGAACAAAAGCCATCAATTAAATATTTGTTACAAAAAATGTGCTTGCAACAAAAACCTCCATAATCCTTGATTTATATTGATCAAAAGAGTATTTAATTACATTGAAAGAAGACAAAAACATGGCATATATTTTATTTGAGCCATATATTGAATTGTATGTTATTATACTAAGAAAATTACAATTATCTCTACTCTAGACTTCAAAGGAATACTAAAAACACTAACCTACCTATCCAAAATTACAAAACCTGGACCCATACCCTTCTTCAAGAAACAAGAGTCCCTTATATAGAAAAGTGAGCATGTAGGCTCCAAATGCAGTCACATGACTCATGTGAATCTTTCACATTTATATTTCACTTTTCACTTTTACATTTGGTTACAATTGGCACTGGACCCGTTACAAGATATGATTTCACTCCACCATCCATGGAAGCAGTTGAAACCAAATAGAATATGCCCTTAGAACCACCAGAGACTAATGAAGAATATTCTAATTGTACCACAAAAGAAAAATAGGACCAAAACTATTTTAATATCTGAATTATTTGTACATAAAGAGCTTGGAATCACTTGTCATTGAAGAGGATTTTTTTTTGTCACTAGAGAGCATAAGAAGACAAAAATGACACAACTTACATTCACCTTGGAAAAAGATGACAAAAGAAGAGAAAATGCATCCAATTATTTTGTATGCCTCACAAGCCATGAGTTAAACTCTTCTTTAGAAGGCCACTGAAATTATAATAATCCTTATACCTTATTATTGTGAGCAATGTTATATCTTGCATCAATAAGTGCTCTAGTTTCTTTTGTAAAAGTATCCAAATCAAACTCTATTTGAATAATTCATCAATTAAATTATTTAGTGGTGCCAAATTTGGTATGCCATTAGTATATACATATGAGGCTAGATTGTTGGAACAATATTGGCAAACTCAAACTTCCAAACATCTAGGGGTTTAATCATCCCAAATATATCTAAAATAGTTGGCATTACCCCCTTCTCCATGTTTTCAAATATTTTTAGTTTGGCCTTCAATTCCATATCCAACCTGGCTTGAAATGTCGAAACCTCCCCTAATAATTCAATATGTTCAATTACCTATACAAGGTTCTTGAGAGAATTATTATCAAATTCAGTCATATGTTAATCTCTTTAATAGAGGTAGCCCTAAGGATTCATTTATTCAATGTGCTTTGGAAATTGTCTTGTTGTTGCATATGCTTGACATATGCTTTCTATAAGCTTTCGTTTTCTTTCCATGCACCTTCAAGCCTATGCAAATTTTTTGAAATCCTATGGCCAAGAAGGTCATCACTCATATCTATGGCCACCTTTTTCATTTCCTCTTTGGCAGCCTTCTCACTTTCTTTGCTTTGCTTCAATTGATCTTTCATTTTTTTTTATCCTAAGAGAGAAAGTCTCCCTATCTTGGGCTAAGAATTCAACTGAACCTAATTGATGAGTAGAAGGGGTAGCAATTTGGGATTGAGAGAGCTGGGATACCACCTTATTATACTCTTGCAACAATTTCAAATATGTCTTATGCAACTTATTGTAATCCATCTGCTACTTCTTAGTTGTTGCTTCACTAAACATTATAATATGAATTGCCAAAGAAGCTACATGTGGGGTTGATGTATTTGATAATCTCTTAGCAAATAAGTTCCCTAATATCTCTTGTACATACTATGCAACTTTTGGATTTTTAGTGGTTGGGGATATTACCTAGATTGCCAAGGTTTCTCATTTTGGATTGAAACCAAATCCAAAATATGCTTGTCTAGCTTGCTCATCAGAAGAAAAATATTCTTCATTTTTCCTTCTTATGGTGTGAAGAGTAATAGTTGATGCAATATCCCATTCAAGGAGAAAAATCAAACCACTTTAGATCTTACTACCCTCTTTCCCTCATCCAGGGTGATATTCTTAACATCAAACCCCGCCTCCTTCAAAACACATTGAGTAACATCCTCATATTGTGAAGGATGAACCTCTCCCTTAGCTTTGTTAAGCTTATCTTGAAATTCTTCTCTCCTGATTCTCAACACAAAATCCATGAAATCTTGTGATTGGAAAAAATTGTCATCATAAATATATTGGCTACAAGCCAAAGCTCTTACATGATTTGTTGTTACACTAGGATCATTAAAATCAGTTAAAAGCCTACTTTCTGGCACTTATTCTTCAGTTCGATCTCTTAGGAGAAGGGAAAACTTGATCAACTTCCTCATCCTTTGGCATACTCTCTCCAACATTCTTAGTATTAAGAGAGTATCCCACCAAAGGATTCATTCCACTTGGTACTATAGGAGTTGTTGCATGATGCACTATTGATTGTGTTGGCATACTAGATTCTTGTTGAATTGAATGTTCAACTCCCTTTTCAATGGGCCTATATTCTATAAGAGGCTTTTCCCTGAACACAATGCTATCAAAGTTGTCTAAAAACTTCGTCATTCTAACAAATGGATCTACAATATTAGGAAAGGCTCCCTTATAGGATGGATTTTCTTTCTTTTGTCTTTCCTCTATATGTCCCAACCCAATCCGCTTTTGTTTCACTTCTTTGACTTGCTCCTCTATGGTACAATTTCTTATAGTGTCATCTAAGGCATTAAAATTATGATAATAGGGAAACCTTTTGGCCTCCAATCTAATTTTGTTTATATAATGCTTAGGGTCACAATTTCTTGCAACATCAAATTTCATCCTATAAGTTTGCAATAAAGAAGGTAAAACTTATAATCCTTCCTTAGATGTAATACTGAAATCTAAGAAATGTATTCCAACAAGAATATGAGAACCCTTCTTAATTGACCTGAAATGATACTTGTATGATCCATTCAATTGCCACATTATTTCCATGAAGGAAAGTTTATCATATACATATTTTGGTAGGAAATGGGTTTGGACAGGAGAGTCGTAAACCCTAATCACTAGACAATTTGAATGTAAGTACTAGTCACCCCAATTATGATCAATCTCCTTTTCAAGATCTAATTCTAGGGGCCTAAGGAAACTAGTCACCTTGTTTGATAATTTATGTTTACATTGTAGGCCTAAATTTTCTAAAACACTTTGTACAAATGCATCCTCAAACACCAAATAGTCAATAGAGGGGCAATGGGAATACCACAAATATGTCTACATTTGGATGGGCAATTGGACACCATTTTCATTTGTCATTCTTAGTTTCATGGGTTTATTACATATTTTCATTCCATTATGCAACAACAAATGGCACAATAGAGAATACCACTTGAAATACAAGCCAACTTTAGGATCCTTCGTGGTATTTAATTGATTATGAATATTCTCTACAATATATGAAATAAAATAAAATTTTCTATTCAAATCTCGGTGTTATACATCAACGACTAACATCATCATGTACATAGGTATCTGTACTTTTCAGTCTTCTCTCAACACTTGGCACTAAGAACAATAAGTGTTGATGAAGTAATCCTTAAAAATATTAAAATCAAGGGGTTTGACTTCATCCTTAGTAAATTTTACCAATTTTTCTATCTAGCCCTCTTCTTCTATGATGAGGTAACCACGTCACTCTGAAACTATGCTTATGCTTAGAAAATTCTTTTCTCAAAGCTCCAAAATCAATAGCCACATTGGTTATAATATTTAGGTTAAAAGCCTCCACAATGACATGCCTGTTTATCTCCAATAATGGAGCTCCCTTTCTACTGTTGATGACCATGTTCTTAGTGTCATAATTTTACATTAGGGATTTAATTAAATCAACATTGATGAACACATTTGGGACCATCAATTTTCCTAAATATTGACTCCATAGGTTTGAGATAAGCCTGACAGATTTACTTCTTTTATAGCCATATTCAAAAAGGTTCCATCCTTGCTGAGGAATGATGACATCACTAACTTGACCAACTTTGTAAAAAATTCTATTTGTTAAAACCCCAATGCCTTGATCATGTTTTTCCCTCTTAGTAGACCCAAGTAGTTGCTTCATCAAGTCATCTTTGAGAAACCTTTTAACCCCCTTAGACATTGTACTAGATTCACTCATTTTTTATACCTCTCAGAAAAGTAGGGTTTTAAAATTGGCTCTCAAACAACCCAGGGTTTTGATCTTCCTCAAAATTTTAAGAAGAATAGGCAAAGAATCTCTAAAAACCCTATTCAACAATTACAATAAATTTAAAAAACAATCACAATCTCTTGGATGTATTGGAATGGATTACCCATTAATTTATTTGGAAACCCTAATCTTCAACCACACAACTTTTCCAAGAGCTCAAATTTCTCGTTCTATGATTTTAGAATTACCTATGATACAAAAGAGCTCAAATCAATTGCTTTAAAACAATAGTGGTTGTGCCCTAACTGTTGTAGTAATGGTTCATTTGGATGAAATTATTTTCTCTGCAAGTAGTCATTTCAATTTTGAATAACAACCATTGATCTTGAAATGTTGTGGTATGATGGATGGATAGTGCATTCAGAAGGAATAACACAAATAATTTTAAAAAAATTGAGTGAAAATGTAGTACATTAGCATTATGTGTTGGAGTTGGGAATGGGCATGTGTTCATCAACTTTTTAATTACTAAGTAATCAATGCATTGTAGGAGGAATATTCAAGCTAGAAAATTCCCTACAAGGAAATCAATGAAAACTTGACAAACATTGGTCTCTTAAATAATATAAGGATAGTGCAATTTTCTTATGCGTCGTGTTGTGCAATTTTGCACACCCGCCCCACTTGGAGTAGGGACCCTCTTTTCTAATTTTGGATGTCTCTAGGACCTTTGGTTTTTATTAGATTTATCCTTTTAAGGTCTTGGGATGTTGGTCTTGCTTGCCTTGGTCTTGCCCTAAAGGTTGAACTGATCAAACTTGGTTTTTAATGGAAGTCCGGGTTTTGCCCTGGGTCCGGGATTTTCCGGTTCACCCAGATTTTTCCGGGTCCTGGTCCATCTTCTGTCAATGTTGGATTTTCCAAAATCCGGGTTTCTGGATGAATCTGGGATTTTCTGGGTCACCCGGATTTTCCCAGACTTCGTCGGAGTCCTGGAGGGGTGCGTCGTCTGCGAAATTTATGCTCACCAGGATAGTCTGGCTGGCTTGGATTTTTTTAGAATTCTGTTTTGAACTCGGGTTTCCATATTTTCTCAATATGTCTTATCAGCCATTAATGCTTGAGGTACGTCTTCTCTGGCGTGATTGTGAGCGGATTTAAGCCTTTTAGTGCTCTTCATGATTTCATTATTCATTTGTCATCTGCTCTAGTGCTCAAGTTTGTTCATTTCGAGCTTTGGTCGGTGGATTTGGTCTACTTGCGCGTGGATTCCTTGAACATCTGTGTTGATATTTTTGTCATGACTTCCTTGGGTTCGAGGTTTATTCGGAGTTGATCCATGGTAAGTCATTATTGACTTCTCCTATTGTTTGCGCTTTGATTGAATATTTCAGGTTATTATTGGTGGTTATTCGGGTTAGCCTTTGTTTATTTTCATCACCACATATTTATCGAATTAGGGTTTAAACGCACCGTTCCACGGGTTTTGGCGCCTGCGTTGTGCATCCCTTTGTTTATCAATCGAATGTCGGGTATACCCCTGTGACTAGGTGTTCCTGTTAGGGCCTTGCCTTGTTGGTGCATAATCTGCTATATTTTGTGAAGATTAGGGTTTCAGTATGTTTGCACGGATTTGTTAAGTTGGGTGGAGTCGTCATGATCCTTAATGTCCTGCATCTAGCTCGACCTTGTTCGCAACACTTGAGACCCTGGTGCGCCCTAGTTTCATCATTTTGAGGGATTGTATCTGAATTTTGAGCTTGCCTTAACTCTCATGGCAGAGGTTTAGCAGTCATAGCAGTCAAATTAAGGGCATCATTATTTCGTTGCAGAGATCGACCATTTGAGAGTTTTTGGCAGTTTAAATTCATGTGCAATTGAAATTTGGCTTGTTGGGGTCGAGTTTATGTTCGTTGGATTCGGATAGGGGGGTTTGCGTGATCACTCAGTTAATGGCCTGCGCGTTGAATGATCATCGGGTTTCTGAGGTGTCCGCGGAATTTCTGCGCACCCAGATTTTCCCGGATTTTGCCATTTCCCCAGAGTATGATGAGTTCCCATAATTTTGAGCTGCCCGCGGAAATCCGAACTGTCTAGATTCTTCTAGTTTTCTGCCCGGTTTCACTTGATTTAGATTTTCAAAATTGAAGTAATGAATTAAATGTTGTATGATGATTTCTTGTTGCTAAATAAATGAATCTCATGATAATCATGCATATCTTTTGTCCGTATTAATAATTTATTTGATGAATGATGTCTTGGTAGCGGGAGTCTGTCTAGGTCGGATTTCTCTGAATTCCGCCCCGACTGGATTTTCCTGGATTACTTTGTTTTCTCGGATTACTTCATTTTCCTGGTTTTTCTAGATTGATGATTAATGATTGAACTTAATGATTTCATGTGGTTTCAAGGCTAACCTTTCATTGAGATATGGATGTTAATTGGATTCTCATCAAGCTCTTTTATGAATGCAGGCTGAATCGAGCAAAGCAGCGGCAGGAAAGGCTAAGGGAGATACAGAGGGATCCTCAGTTATAGATGCGGAAAGGTTAAGGCTGGATGTGAAAAGTCAGTTGCCGGATAGTAAGATAGCTTCAGTTTGGTCAGAGGTCTCGGATACAAATGTAGGAGCTTAAAGATATGAAGAGTTCAAAGAAAGGTCAGCTCAGAGGGATTTATCAGCCCTGACCAAAGGGATGGTGAAGTCCGGACTAGCTCATGTGGCAGGATTTCCTCCTGCAGTTCAATGCTATCAGTTGATATTGGAATGTGCTCGGCACTATGATTTTCATACACAGAGGATTGTCAGCACTGATGGAAGAGTGTTGGCAAAATTTAATCCAGTTTCCATTGCCCAGGCATTTGATATGCCAGACTTACCATGTGTATGTGCCTTGGACATGGACTTGGCGAGGACTTACTATGAGGATGAGCCTACCAAAGCCCAGCAGATGATCAATTCCTGGCTGGAAAAGCCGAAGTCTCATTTCTCCAAGCTACCTAAACAGCTACACAGGATCAAGTTCAGACAAGATATATATGATGCAATCACACTGTTGAGCAGGGTGGCCGGCTTGAGGAGTGTTGGGGCATTGGAGAATTGGATGGTGCATGTCATCAGCAAGATTGAGCAAGGTATCAATTACCACTGGGCAGGGATTATTAGTGCAATGATTGACAGGTAGCTGAGAGATGTGTTGGAGATAAATAAATTCACTATGTCATCTTATGTGATATATGTGCTTGCCAGATTTTATCCATACAGGGTTTTGAGTCCAAAAGGAACATTCGGGCAAGATGTCATCTATGAGGTGTACCCTAAGCTGCACCTAGGGAATCCAAATTATAGAAAAACAAATGATGCATTTACTATGCATATCACTAGGTTGCATCAGAATGCAGAACATGTCAGAATTTTTGATGGAGCCAAGGAGCTGATTAAAAGATATGGAGCCTAGTTCATACAATTCCCTAACTTCTCCTATATCAGAATTGATGGATGCCCAACTGCTCCATACAAATTGCCTAGATATCCTACCGCCCATATCATACTTCTGAAGGTTACCCGGCAGATATGTGATTTTGATGCTGTTGTTAAAAGAGAGAAGCACAAGACAGGGTTTGGTGGGGATTTTCCCTTGAAAATTGGCATAAGTGAGGTTTGCCCTTCAATCCAATCAGCTCATGCATCAAGGGAGGAGTTGAGTACTTATGGTTTCTCTTTCCATTCTAAGAGGGCAGGCTTTGACATCACTGGCGAAGCACAAAAGAAGGCCACTAAAGAATATCATCACAAAGATGATCTAGAGGACTACTGGGCGAATAGCAAGGATGATTTTGAGGAGAGAAAGAAAAGATATTCTAGGCTTCTAGCTGATGTGATTAGAATGTACAATGTCAAGTTGATTCCTGATCAGTTGGAAGATGATGGAAATTTAGTCCAGGATCATGCATTTGAATCGATTAAAGACAAGCCCATTGGAGATATAAACTGGTCAGAAAAGGAAATGACTGAGTTGGAGGAATTAATGGCTCCCATTCTAAAATCTACCAAGTCATGGCTGAAACATAAAGTATGGGAATTGGAGAGCGAGAAGGTACCTTGTACTTTCAATGTGATGGGAAATCTGAATGCTCATTCTACCTCGGAGGAGTCAAGAGAGGATGATTCTACAAGCAAAACTAAGGTAAGCTCACCTTTTAAGATTAAAATCAGAGGCCCTAAGGAGAGTGAGCCTGAAAAGAAAATAAATCCTAGGGGGAAGAAGAGAAGTCATGTTGTAAGAATAGGCAAGTCTATAGAAGAGGAGGAACTTGAGAAAACAGAAAAAGAAGACACTCGTCCAGAGCCAAAATGGGCAAGGACAACCAGGGACAACCAGGGCTTCTAAGAGGAAGGATCAAGAAACTTCTAAAGATAAGATGGATCCTCATGTGGTTGATGTGGAGAGTTTAGGAGAGAAAACCTGGGTTTATTCGAGAAAGTCAAGAACTCCATCTCCCAAGGAGACAATGCAAAAGGCAGATCCCCTTCCAATGCCATCCACTGTGGAACAACAGAAAGATACCTCTCCTCCATTGGGTGCACCTGAGCAGACAACTCATGAAGAGCATGAGACCACTGAGGGAGGAGAACCATTTAAGGATGGAGAACTTTATGGCGCAGCTGCTGAGTTTGAGGTAGGAGATGTGGAAGTGCATCCTTCTCCGTTGGTACAATATGAGGATTCTCCTACGAATAGTAAAGACAATAGATCCCCTAAGAAGGAGGATGTCCTCGTTAAGACTCCATCACCCCTGCAAGAAGAAGAGCCATAATTGGAAAACAAAGGTGGTCAGTCTCCTAAAAAAGAAAAGGATGAGACATTAGATCAGCATGAAGAGGTTAAGAAGGATGAAATCCGGGTGGATCCTGCTGTTCCGGATTGGCTAGACAAAGAAATCAGGAGGAAACAGGTCATTGTTGAGGACACTCCTCTCAACTGGGATGAAATGTTGGCCAAGATTGGAAAGGGAAAGAAGAAGAAGGCAGCCAAGGTGGTTTCCAAGATTGAAAGAGATGAAGCTAGTAACAGGGTTATTCATATTGCTACTCCTGCTGCTGGTAAAAGTAAAGATGAGGCCACCGGAGAGGATTATGATGTACAAACCATTAATCTTGGGCCTACTTCTATGGAGCAAGATATTGATGAGTATGAGGGGTCCAGTGCAGTGATCATTGGGAGATTGAGGAAGGAAACACAGTCTAAGCATGAGCTAAAGAAGGAAAATGAAAGGCTTAGAAAATGTCTAGAGGATTTAATGAAGCCTTTGCAATCTTTTCACCCATCCTCTTCTGTTGCTGCTGGTTTCTTGCCGAAGGAGACCATTTCTGAAATAGAAAGAATGAAAGCTTCTACTCTGGCAACAGTTAATTGGTTGAAGGAGGTACAGGTTAAGGGAGATGATGCAATAAAGGAGATCCTTTCAACTGGAAAGGATGCAATAAGGGCTAAGGATTTATTGGATCATGTTTTATCTCAGGATAAGGAGGACATTGATCTCTTATTGCAGAAAACCAAGGCAATCATGGAGTATAGTAAGGATCAGCTGGTTGTTGATGGAATTCTTCCTTCATCTAGGGTTAATGAGCCTTGGGAGTGGTTTGAGGCCCTGCAAATCCGACAGAAAACCATCAAGAAAATTTACAAGCAAAGGAAGCAGATGGATGGTGATTTAACCAATGTTTATGATGGATGCATCGCCTTCTTTGAGATAATGACTGGCAGGAGGAAGATCGCCCCTAAATACTTGAGCTTAGTACAATTGAAGGAATGGTGGCATGATGTCTATGCCCCTGATATTGAAAATTCTGTGACAGGGCACCGGTTGGATGATGCGGCTACTTATCTGGCTGTGGTGGATAAGTACTTAGCATATAAGGGTGATTGGGATACAACAGTTAAGCGGTCAAGGGAAGAAATTGGATCAATTGAATGTCGGCTCAAAGTCCTACCCTTGCCACCTGTTGCTGAGTTGGATAAGGTGTTTTTGAAGGTTCATGAATCGTTGGATCAGAACAAGGATAAGGGAGGCGGTAATTAATGCCAATTTCGTGATTTGTGCTTCCCTATTATTATAGGGCATGTGTTGATCTGGGTTGCATTGAGGAATGTGTTTTGGCTGACCTTGATGATGTATCAGCATTTAATGTGTGCCTTATTTTGAAATTTCTAAGGCCGACTTGTTTTGGCTATTTTATTTTGTAAATGTCTGGCTGGGCCGATATGTTTTGAGGGTTCTCTATAAATGGCATTTGTGCCTCATTTGTAAGGAGTTAGACAGATAATAGAGACAAGCTAGACTAAGAAAAGAGCTAGAGCATTTTGTAGTAGAGATAGTAGTTAGTTCTTTGAAGCAAATGTTGTAATACAGAACAGTGGAATTGTTGCTACATTTTGGTGATCTAATACAATTGAAGGCATTGTGGTTCCTCTGGTGAATTCTTTTGTGTTAGTTTATCTTGCATGGTTCATGTTGTTCCATCTTTGAAATTGCTTGAAGATATAAGATTTGATGTTAGATTTAGAATTAGATTAGTTTGGTGAATAATGTTCGTGGTTTTATGCTTGGAATGTCTGTAGCAATCTCTGGTCTATATTCCCAGTAACTATCTAATTGTAGTAGGCTGGTGAAGTCAACCTGGACCATACATCTATTTGTGCATAGTTCGATTGTGGATGAATGTCTATGATTTGAAAATCCGTATGCCTTAGAAGATTGCACCTTTCTTGTGATATTGCATTGTGGGTTAAGTAGGAATTGGTTATTTGAGATTGATCTGTTCCAGGTATTTATCATTTGCATTGTTCATTTTAGGGATAGTTTAGATTTCATTACATCTCTTACACCCTCATCTTTTGATGTTTCTTTATTATTCGGTTAGATTTAGGATTTAAGATCATAATATTGCAAAATCTGATAAATTGGAGAGATACAGTTTTCTTGTAGTAAGGTCTGATTGTGATTACCAGCATTTTCACATATTATCTGAATTGTTTATGCATTGTCAAGACCTGACACCCGAGAGACCTTGGGTGATTTTCAGCAATTTATTGTTGAAGATTATCTTTCAAGAGAGATAGAATATCATTTTATGTCTGAGTTGTTGTGCAGAAAACACCATCAACAGATTGGTGCTAGAAGGAGGGCCTGAATGAGCTCGCTGGATCGTTTCTTAAATGCCATCTCTCCTGAGAGATATAGAAGAAGTACCACATCTACCCCAGGAGAGGAATATCTACAGGAATTACAATTCCCCACTTGGTCAAGGAGGACTCAAGAAAGGGGAGAATCATCATCACCCATCCCTTCACCAGCATCATCTGCATCTTCACTTTCAGATGTTGAAGCCATACCCATCCCTGAGGCAATTCCCATCCAGCAACCCCAGCCTATCATTAATCAACCACAACCACCACCACCACTCTTACCAATGGATTTCCTTGCTAATAATCCATCTCCCTTGTTTTTTAATGCTTACAATGTTATGCCCAAGAACCCTGAGCATTTCTATTTGAAATTTCATGTTAATGACCCAAACAGAACTGCGGAGGAACATATTACGATCTTCCAAACCTATCTCAAAGACAAAGGAATTGCTCATGAGGATGTCGCCTGTAGGTTATTTCCTTATTCTTTGGGAGAGGAGGCTTTTTACTGGTACAATCACCTCCCATCAGGTTCAATTATTAACTGGAGTGATCTTGAAATTGCCTTTTTATAGAAGTTCAGAATACCTATTAGTGCTAATGAGTTGTATCTGTAATTCACTAGAGTCAAGAGAGAGGTTAATGAACCCATATCCAGTTTCAATAATAGGTTCCACCGTGCATATACCAGACTCCAAGACCCTTATGTCTTAGATGATGCTACAACCCTAGGAGTCTATTATGAAGCATTGGACAGCCTTACAGCAACCTTTCTAAAATTGAGACCTAATCCTCCAGCTCGCCTAGTTGATGCTTATACAGAAGCATTCAAACTTAGCACAAACTTATGGAAACATTTGGCTGGACCATTGCCTTCTTTAGGGCCAGTTGCACATCCAAACCAGGTTCAGGGAGTGAATCAAGCACTCACCAATCATACGCCAATCATGAATCCAATACCTCAATTGCCTTTGGTCCCACATCTGGGTCCCCCCATGAGCCAAGTCTCTCCTATGATGAACTTCCCGCAGCTGCAAGTTAACCAACCCTTGTATTAGCAGCAACCAACTGGTTCCCCTGCCTACTTGCAAAATTCTGAAGTGTTGCATCAGTCTATGGGATCTGCTACAATATTTGCTCCTCAAAGTAATTCAAGCCAGACCCCTTATGGAGATCTAACTAAAGATAGGGTTGATGAAATGGCTGAGCAGATAAAAAAGTTAAACCTAGAGGTGACTTACCTAAGGAATCAAAACAACCAATTACAGGTTGCTCAGAGAAATCTGCAATCCAATCAGAACCGAGAACATACACAGGGGCAAAGTTTTGATAGAGAACAGTGCAATGAAAGGGGGTACAACAATGACAGAGGATATAATCAGGATAGAGGTTACAACAATGAGAGGATTCAATAATGATAGAGGGTACAACAATGATAGAAGACAAAATTTTGATAGAGGACAAGGTAGTGGGTCAGGATTTGATAGGAGGCAGCCACAGGGATAAAATAGGACATGGAATACAGGACCTAATAATGGAGGAGTTCCCACTCCATTGGATCAACCTGTCAACCAATCTGTTAATTATCCAGTCAGTCAAGACAAACCTCCCAGTGGTGTATATTTGGCTGAGGCTACCCTATCAAGGTGGTGTAGGGTCCATAAGACAAGCCAACATTCTGAGTTGGAATGCCTAGAATTCCAAACCGCAACCTCTATTTTCCACTATGAAGTGGAGAATAATGAAAATGGTCAAGAGATTGTTCCCTCTATCCCCTATGACTCTCTTGTGCTGGTGCTAAATCATGCTCCTTTTCCAACAGGTGAAGAAAATGTTCCAAAAGAGGAATCTGATTCCCAAGAGGATAAAATAGATCAAATCTACAATGGAGATGAGGTGGCTCAGTTATTCAATGAAGAGGCAACAAATGATAATGGCCCCTGGATCAGGAAGAGGCTTATGTTGAAGAAGTGCAGACGTTCCGGAGGCAGGGAAAAGGATATGATCTAAGAGACCTACCCCATAGACACCCGCAAGCTAGGGGTCCTTTCACCACCTCCATTCCTCCTAATAATTTTAATATTCCTCCAAACCCAAGTGCTAGTAATAATCTGCCCTTTCCACATGTTTCCAGGCAGTACTTTTCAAAGGAAAGACAAGTGCAAACCGACCCACAGAAGGAAAGAACTATTCAAGCAGGTAAGGAGAAGGTAGAGGAATCTCCTAGGGACGTCCCTACTAATCTAAGTGAGGAGCAAATGGCTTTGTATGTTGCTGAGGAATTCAAAAAATTGAAGTTAAAACTTTCAGTATTCGAGTTGCTAAGGTCCCCAGTAATTATGAATGCAGTTCTAGGTGCTTATGGTGCACATCCGGTGTCTTTGGATAAATCTTCCAATGAGAGTGTCAACAAGGTTACTGGTTCTCAGGCTGTGAAGACACAAAGCCAGGCTTATCAGACTAACTTGCCCCCTGGAGATAAAGGCAAGGAGAAAGACAAGACTCAAGTGGCCCAGGTAGATACTCAGCCAACTTTGTTTCAAGGGAAGATGGATACCCCGCCATTCTTGATCTTTGTGCGCATATTCGGTAAGAATTTACATAACTATTTACTGGATTTTGGTGCTTCTACTAATGTGATTCCATTTGGAGTATGTAGAGCCTTAGGGATTACACCTGCTGACTCCCAGAAGAAGGTAACTCAGTTGGATAGAACTGAAGTAAATGTAGTGGGAGAATTAAACATGATTCACATGCAAGTAGCTTCTGACCCAAGAATCCAACAAGTTATCAATATTCAAGTAGTTGATATCCCTGACGCGTATGGCTTAATTTTGGGAAGAGATTTTACGAAGGCCCTAAATGGATATGTATCTACTGATCACTCCCACATGTGGCTTCACTGGAAAGGGGTGCCAAATCAAATCAGAATTGAGAGAGAACCAAGAATGAAATAAATGATCACAGAATATCAAAATACTTCAAATGAAGTTCTAATATCAGAAGTAGGCATGGAAAATTATATGCTATTGACTCCTTATGAGGAGTCAGATTCGGAGGAGGTATTGATGCTACATATGATGTCTATTGATACAGAAACAGAATCCAGCAATGCTACTGTTTTGACAAGATCAATTAAGGAAGAGGATGAATTTGAGGATAATCAGATTAGCCTACTGGACAGTTTCCAGGAATTCATTAAGTAGTGTATTGAAAACTAGGTTCACCTCAGCAGAAGAACAAACTTCGAAGAGTTGCTCTTACCTAACTGGTGTAGAGTTCATAATGCTTCCCATTTAGAGTTGGAATGCTGTTTATGCCAAGCAGTAGTAGAACAAGTATAGAAATACATAAATCCAGCCCTGGCAGTCAAGACTGACATGCAAAGCCCTCTAGAAGATTATAAAGGAAAGAAAGTGATGTCACTGAAGGAATCCTCTAGTAGTAATAATTCGAAGGATATGACGAAGAGAAATGCAACTGTTGAATGTTGGACCCTTAGATTTGATGGATCTAAATCCAAGCATGGAGCTGGAGCAAGATTCAAATTGATTAGTCCAAAAGGTAAAACCTTCTTTACAGCTCATAGACCTCAATTTCACTGTACTAATAACGTAGCAGAATATGAGGCATTGATTCATGGACTTCTTATGGCACTCAAGAAAAAGGTTAAGGTTCTGCAAGTTTTCGATGATTCTGAGTTGGTAATTAAGCAAGTAAGGAAACAATATTCATGCCATGATAGGAGAATGACTAATTATAGGCATAGAGTATGGGACCTCATTGAGGGATTTGATGTCTTCAATATTCAATTGATACCACGATAGAAGAATCAAACTGCAGATTCTCTGTCCTAGGCAACAAGCACTCTGCAGCCCCTATCTCTATCAGGTTTGAAAAGGTTTACTATAGAATTGACTCCTATGCCATCAGTTCTAGACAATGTTACTAACTTTTAGGTATTTGAGGATGACAAACACATCCTAGACTTCATTACAAACACAGATGTTTTCGCTTCCCAAATCATTGATGAAACAGAACTCTAGGAAGCATAACTTGATTTGGAGGGAGTGATAAATTTGAAGTCTAATACTATTCCAAGGGGAATGGTACAGTTGGAGCAGATTTTTGATTTGGACAAGATCAGAGATCGGGAGCAAGAGTCTAAAAAGAAATCTATCAGTGGATAGTGTGATACCTACAATATGGGAACTGAAGAAGACGCTAAGAACATTTTTATTGGCCAGGTATGCACTCCAGAAGAAAGACAAGGAATAATTGAAGCATTGCATAGCTTTCCGGATATAGTAGCCTGGAGTTATGAAGATCTGAAAACTTATGATACATCAATCATAACTCATACTATACCTCTAAAGCCAGGTGCTAAGCCTTTCAAGTAGAGACAAAGACTAATTAACGCACTACTAGAACTAGTTATACAGAAAGAAGTTCAGAAATTACTGTTAGCCAGAATTATATTTCCCGTCAGGCATTCAACATGGGTGGCGAACCTAGTCCCAATAAGAAAAAAGAATGGAGAGATCAGACTTTGCGTGGACTTCAAAAATCTAAATAGATCATCAGAAAAAGACAATTACCCAGTCCCTTCATTGGATGAAGTACTTCAAGTAGTAAATGGTTCTCAAATGATGTCCTTTCTGGATGGCTATTCAGGGTACAACCAAGTAATGGTTCAGTATGAGAACAAGCACAAGACTACTTTCACAACTAAATGGGGTACCTTTTCTTACAAGAGGATGCCTTTTGGTCTCATTAATGTTGGGGCTACATTTCAAAGGGCCATGGATATTGCCTTTAAAGATATCATAGGCAAGTGCATTATTATTTATATGGATGATTTAACTATCTTTTCCAAAAATAGAGGGGACCACATCTCTGACTTGCACAAAGTGTTTTAAAGATGCAGGGAATTTGGCATATCCTTGAATCCTAAAAAGTGCATTTTTGGAGTGATAGAAGGGAAATTGCTGGGACATGTCATATTTGAAAAGGGAATTGCTATTGATACAGAAAGAGTGGAGGCCATACTCAAGATTCAACCACCTGCTAGCAAAAAAGAGATGAAGTCTTTCTTTGGCAAGATTAACTTCGTCAGGAAATTCATTACTAGATTTGCTGAAATTGTTAAACCGCTAAACGCAATGTTGAAGCAAGACACTAAAATTGAATGGACTGTAGAAGCAAAGGAGGCATTTGCAGAAATGAAAAGAGCCATTGCTGATGCTCCAGTATTGGTAAGTCCCGATTACAGCAAGCCCTTTTACATCTATTCATTTGCCTCAGACCATTCATGCGCGGGAATGTTGACTCAAAAGTCTAATGAGGGAAATGAGCATCCTATTGCTTTTATGAGTGCACCATTAAAAGATGTCGAGTTGAAATATCCAAGTGTAGAAAAGCAGGCATATGCCCTGGTTAGAGCAGTGAAGAAATTCATACATTATATCCTCAGGAATAAGGTTTATGCAATTGTCCCAGATCCTGTAGTAAAGTTACTATTAATGCAGAATGAGTTGGGTGAGCGTAGAGCTAAGTGGGTAACAATGCTACAAGAATATGACGTTGAGATCCAACCCATGAAGTTGGTAAGAGGACAGGGACTTACTCAAACTATGGTTGAAATGGGGCCTGAACTGACTGTTCAGAATTATAATCTTGAGGAGGTTTCCCCAGGTGACTGGTGTGATGACAGTTTATTATTTGCTGAACCAGCAATCCCCAAGCCATCTTAATGTTGTTCAGAGGAGAGCTCTACAACTGAAGAGTGATGGTTTCATGCTAAAGGGAGTTGTTCTGTACAAGAGGAATCATGAAGGCATTTATTTGAGGTGTCTTGGGAAACAAGAAGCTGAAAGGGTGATGAACGAATTTCATGAAAAGTATGGCACTGGCCATGGTTCTGCTATTGCCACAACAAATCAAATCTTGAGGGCTGGATATTATTGGCCCACATTGTTCAAGGATGTTCACCATCATGTTAGGACCTGTCACACTTGCCAGATTGTAGCAACGAAGGAAAGGTATGCAACACTCCCACTTCAACTGGTTACTAAGGTAAAGCCTTTTGCTCAGTGGGACATGGACTTTATAGGTCCTATCAACCCACCATCTTCTACGGGACATAGGTACATTCTAACCATTACTGATTATTTCACAAGGTTGACTGAGGCTTTCACTTGTAGGAAATGTACATCTGAGGTAGTGATTGATTTTCTAGAATCTACTATTATAAACCGATTTCGGTGTCCTATTTCTATGGTCTGTGATAATGGTCTTGCTTTCGCATCTTTAAAATTCTCAAACTGGGCTTTCGATCATGGAATTATTATAAAGTTTGCATCTAATTATTACCCCCAGGGTAACGGTCTGGTAGAATCCTCCAATAAGAACTTATTGACTATTATCCGTAAGTTGTTGGAGAGGAATCCAAAAGACTGGCACACCCAGCTTCGGTTTGCCCTTTGGGTAGATCGTACAAGGCTTACGTCATCCATCAGAACATCTCCCTATCACTTAGTATATGGTCTGGAGCCAGTATTCCCTGTTCAACTCAAGATCCCAACCTTGCAATTTATTAATGAGTTTTATGATGAAGGGGATAGAAGGGAGGCCAAGTTAACAGAGCTACTGCACCTTGAGGAGAAACAAGACAATGCCCTTGAAAAATTTGCCAAACATCAGGGGGTAGTTAAGAGATGGTTTGACAGAAGAGCTAAGGTCAAAGCTTTTAGGATTTCTGACCTTCTGTTGTACTGGGATAAACCTCATGATCGAAAAGGGGACCATAGGAAGTTTGATAAATTGTGGCTCAGTTCGTATCAGATTGCTGAAATACTTGGAGATAATGCCTTCCGTCTGAAGACTCTCACGGGGGAAGATATTCCGCTACCTGTTAATGGGCAGTATTTGAAACATTATTTCCAATCCTTAGCTGTTTTCAGCTCCCTGTTTTGTATATAGTTAGTTTAGGTTGTTTTTTGTTGTCTGCTTTGTTATAGTAGATTGTCTTTCATTTCCTGTTTTCGCTTTGGTTAGAGTAGGTCTCTTTTTAGTTTTCTCACTTTGTTTTGGTTAGAGTAGGTTTGCTTTGGCTTGTTTTGCTTTGGTTTGTGTTGCTCTTGCTCTTTGATTCTTACTCCTCCTAGGGTCTCCTGTTGCATTTGTATGACAGTGGTGACAAAGTAGAGGTGGTGCTATCAGTATTTCCTTTTCAAACTTTAATCATCTTTCCAGAACAACATGGTATGAATTCTCTACCCAATGTCACATATCCTTGTGTCTAAGACAAAGAGTCCTTTAGTCAGATTGAACAGGAATACATTAGGGTCTCACATTTTGAATATTAAGGATTCCTGAGGTTGCAGAAGGTCCTTATGAAGTTTGCATAGGTGAAAAATATTTTTTCTGCTCTAGTGCCATTGTGGTTTTCATCCCTGAGTGTGAACTTCACTGTTCACAAGTTGAAATAAAAAAAATAGAGAAATAAGTGAAAAAACAAGCAATATCAGAAAAAGAAAGAGACAATATTGAAAATCAAAAGACTAAATTCAACTCATCAAGGGAATCTGAATATCTCTACCAGAGCTATGAACGCCTGACTGGCAGTAGAGCTATGTTCAGGAGAATCACAGTGATAACCTCATCGGGGCTATGGACGCCTGGCTGGTAGCGAGGCTCTATCCAGGTTGCTTTTAGAGTATGAATCTTTATGTAGCCTATTCAGACCAAGTCTGGTCTTTTTTGTAGCTAAAGGGGGTAATGAATGCATATGCACACACTTCGACCCTAGTGTAGGAAGAGTTTGGGTGACTTGTGGATTCTTTGGCTTAACCATAGGTGGGGACAGGATGGATGAGTTGAAACCATAAGTTTTGGGTTCCTGATTCTAGTTTGTCATCGAAATGCTTTGGATCATTTCCCCAGCAGAGTAACCATTTGTTGTGCAATTTTGCACACACGCCCCACTTGGAGTAGGGACCCTTTTTTCTGATTTTGGATGTCTCTAGGACCTTTGGTTTTTATTAGATTTATCCTTTTAAGGTCTTGGGATGTTGGTCTTGCTTGCCTTGGTCTAGCCCTAAAGGTTGAACAGATCAAACTTGGTTTTTAATGGAAGTCCGCGTTTTGCCCTGGGTCCGGGATTTTCCGGTTCACCTGGATTTTTCCGGGTCCTAGTCCATCTTCTGTCAATGTTGGATTTTCTGAAATCTAGGTTTCTGGTTGAATCCTGGATTTTCTGGGGCACCCGGATTTTCCCAGACTTCGTCGGAGTCCCGGAGGGGTACGTCGTCCACAAAATTTATGCTCACCAGGAAAGTCCAGCTGGCTTGGATTTTTTCATAATTCTGTTTTGAACTCGGGTTTCCAGATTTTCTCAATATGTTTTATCAGCCATTAATGCTTGAGGTACGTCTTCTCTAGCGCGATTGTGAGTATATTTAAGGCTTTTAGTGCTCTTCATGATTTCATTATTCATTTGTCATCTGCTCTAGCACTCAAGTTTGTTCATTTCGAGCTTTGGTCGGTGGATTTGGTCTGCTTGCGCATGGATTCCTTGGACGTCTGTGTTGATATTTTCGTCGCTAGGGCACCCTGATTCACAGTGACTTCCTTGGGTTCGAGGTTTATTCGGAGTTGATCGAAGGTAAGTCGTTATTGACTTCTCCTATTGTTTGCGCTTTGATTGAATCTTTTAGGTTATTATTGGTGGTTATTCGGGTCGGCCTTTGTTTATTTTCATCACCACATATTTATCAAATTAGGGTTTAAATGCACCGTTCCACGGGTTTTGGCGCCTGCGTTGTGCATCCCTTTGTTTATCAATCGAATGTCAGGTATACCCATGTGACTAGGTGTTCCTGTTAGGGCCTTGCCTTGTTGACGTGTAATCTGTTATATTTTGTGAAGATTAGGGTTTCGGTATGTTTGCCTGGATTTGTTAAGTTGGGTGGAGTTGTCATGATCCTTCATGTCCTGCATCTAGCTCGACCTTGTTCGCAACACTTGAGACCCTAGTGCGCCCTAGTTTCATCATTTTGAGGGATTGTATCTGAATTTCGAGCTTGCCTTAACTCTCATGGCAGAGGTTTAGCAGTCATAGCAGTCAAATTTAGGGCATCATTATTTTGTTGTAGGGATCGACCATTTGAGAGTTTTTGGGAGTTTAAATTCGTGTGCAATTGAATTTGGCTTGTTGGGGTCGAGTTTATGTTCATTGGATTCGGATAGGGGGGTTTGTGTGATCACTCAGTTAATGGCCTGCGCGTTGAATGATCATCGGGTTTCCGAGGTGTTCGCGGAATTTCTGCGCACTCGAATTTTCTCAGATTTTTCCATTTCAATAGAGTATGATGAGTTCCTAGAATTTTGAGCTGCCCGCGGAAATCCGAACTATCTAGATTCTTCCAATTTTTTGCCCGGTTTCACTTGATTTAGATTTTCAAAATTGAAGTAATGAATTAAATGTTGTATGATGATTTCGTGTTGCTAAATGAATGAATCTCATGATAATCATACATCTCTTTTGTCCGTATTAACGATTTATTTCATGAATGATGTCTTGGCAGTGGGAGTCCGTCTGGGTCAGATTTCTCCAAATTCTGCCTCGACTGGATTTTCCCGGATTACTTCATTTTCCCAGTTTTTCTAGATTGATGATTAATGATTGACCTTAATGATTTCATGTGGTTTCAAGGCTAACCTTTGATTGAGATATGGATGATAATTGGATTGTCATGAAGCTCTTTTATGAATGCAGGTTGAATCGAGCAAAGCTGCGGCAGGAAAGGCCAAGGGAGATACAGAGGGATCCTCAGTTACAGATGCGGAAAGGTTAAGGCTGGATGTGAAAAGTCAGTTGTCAGATAGTAAGATAGCTTTAGTTTGGTCAGAGGTCTCGGATACAAATGTAGGAGCTTGGAGATATGAAGAGTTCAAAGAAAGGTCAACTCAAAGGGATTTATCAGCCCTGACCAAAGGGATGGTGAAGTCCAGACTGGCTCATGTGGCAGGATTTCCTCCAGCAGTTCAATGCTACGAGTTGATATTGGAATGTGCCCGGCACTATGATTTTGATACACAGAGGATTGTCAACACTGATGGAAGAGTGTTGGAAAACTTTAATCCAGTTTCCATTGCCCAGGCATTTGATATGCCAGACTTACCATGTGTATGTGCCTTGGACATGGACTTGGCGAGGACTTACTATGAGGATGAGCCTACCAAAGCCAAGCAGATGATCAATTCCTGGCTTCCTAAACAGCTACACAGGATCAAGTTCAGACAAGATATATATGATGCAATCACACTGTTGAGTAGGGTGGCCGGCTTGAGGAGTACTGGGGCATTGGAGAATTGGATGGTGCATGTCATCAACAAGATTGAGCAAGGTATCAATTACCACTGGGCAGGGATTATTAGTGCAATGATTGACAGGCAGCTGAGAGATGTGTTGGAGACAAAGAAATTCACTGTCATTTTATGTGATCTATGTGCTTACCAGATTTTATCCATACATGGTTTTGAGTCCAAAAGGAACATTTGGGCAAGATGTCATCTATGAGGTGTACCCTGAGCTGCACCTAGGGAATCCAAATTATAGAAAAACAAATGATGCATTTACTATGCATATCACTAGGTTGCTTCATAACACAGAACATGTGAGAATTTGTGATGGAGCCAAGGAGTTGATTAAAAGATATGGAGTTTGGTTCATACAATTCCCTACCTTCTCCTATATCAGAATTGATGGATGCTCAACTGCTCCATACAAATTGCCTAGATATCCTACTGACCATATCATACTTCTGGAGGTTACCCAACAGATATGTGATTTTGATGCTGTTGTTAAAAGAGAGAAGCACAAGACAGGGTTTGGTGGGGATTTTCCCTTGAAAATTGGCATAAGTGAGGTTTGCCCTTCAATCCAATCAGCTCATGCATCAGGGGAGGATTTGAGTACTTATGGTTTCTCTTTCCATTCTAAGAGGGCAGGCTTTGACATCACTGGCGAAGCATAGAAGAAGGCCACTAATGAATATCATCACAAAGATGATCTAGAGGACTACTGGGCGAATAGCAAGGATGATTTTGAGGTGAGAAAGAAAAGATATTATAGGCTTCCAGCTGATGTGATTAGAATGTACAATGTCAAGTTGATTCTTGATCAGTTGGAAGATGATGGAAATTTAGTCCAGGATCATGCATTTGAATCAGTTAAAGACAGGCCCATTGGAGATATAAATTGGTCAGAAAAGGAAATAATTGAGTTGGAGGAATTGATGGCTCCCATTCTAAAATCTACCAAGTCATGGCTGAAACATAAAGTATGGGAATTGGAGAGAGAGAAGGTACCTTGTACTTTCAATTTGATAGAAAATCTGAATGCTCATTCTACCTCAGAGGAGTCAGGAGAGGATGATTCTATAGGCAAAACTAAGGTAAGCTCACCTTTTAAGATTAAAATCAGAGGCCCTAAGGAGAGTGAGCCTGAAAAGAAAAGAAAGCCTAGGGGGAAGAAGAGAAGTCATGCTGTAAGAATAGGCAAGTCTACAGAAGAGGAGGAACTTGAGAAAACAGAAAAAGAAGACACTCCTCCAGAGCCAAAAAGGGCAAGGACAACTAGGGCTTCTAAGAGGAAGGATCAAGAAACTTCTAAAGATAAGATGGATCCTCATGTGGTTGATGTGGAGAGTTTAGGAGAGAAAACCCGGGTTTATTCGAGAAAGTCAAGAACTCCATCTCCCAAGGAGACAATGCAAAAGGCAGATCCCCTTCCAATTCCATCCACTGTGGAACAACAGAAATATACCTCTCCTCCATTGGGTGCACCTGAGCAGACAACTCATGAAGAGCATGAGACCAGTGAGGGAGCAGAACCATTTAAGGATGGAGAAATTTATGGCACAGCTGCTGAGTTTGAGGTAGGAGATGTGGAAGTGCATCCTTCTCCGTTGGTACAATATGAGGATTCTCCTACGAATAGTAAAGACAATAGATCCCCTAAGAAGGAGGATGTCCTCGTTAAGACTCCATCACCAATACAAGAAGAAGAGCCAGAATTGGAAAACAAAGGTGGTCAGTCTCCTAAAAAAGAAAAGGATGAGACGTTAGATCAGCATGAAGAGGTTAAGAAGGATGAAATCCGGGTGGATCATGTTGTTCCGGATTGGCTAGACAAAGAAATCAGGAGGAAACAGGTCATTGTTGAGGACACTCCTCTCAACTGGGATGAAATGTTGGCCAAGATTGGAAAGGGAAAGAAGAAGAAGGAAACCAGGGTGGTTTCCAAGATTGAAAGAGATGAAGCTAGTAACAGGGTTATTCATATTGCTACTCCTACTGCTGGTAAAAGTAAAGATGAGGTCACCGGAGAGGATTATGATGTACAAACCATTAATCTTGGGCCTACTTCTATGGAGCAAGATATTGATGAGTATGAGGGGTCCAGTGCAGTGATCATTGGGAGATTAAGGAAGGAAACACAGTCTAAGCATGAGCTAAAGAAGGAAAATGAAAGGCTTAGAAAATGTCTAGAGGATTTAATGAAGCCTTTGCAATCTTTTCACCCATCCTCTTATGTTGCTGCTGGTTTCTTGCCGAAGGAGACCATTTATGAAATAGAAAGAATGAAAGCTTCTACTCTGGAAACAGTTAATTGGTTGAAGGAGGTACAGGTTAAGGGAGATGATGCAATAAAGGAGATCCTTTCAACTGGAAAGGATGCAATAAGGGCTAAGGATTTATTGGATCATGTTTTATCTCAGGATAAGGAGGACACTGATCTCTTATTGCAGAAAATCAAGGCAATTATGGAGTACAGTAAGGATCAGCTAGTTGTTGATGGAATCCTTCCTTCATCTAGGGTTAATGAGCCTTGGGAGTGGTTTGAGGCCCTGCAAATCCGACAGAAAACCATCAAGAAAATTTACAAGCAAAGGAAGCAGATGGATGGTGATTTAACCAATGTTTATGATGGATGCATTGCCTTCTTTGAGATAGTGACTGGCAGGAGGAAGATCGCCCCTAAATACTTGAGCTTAGTACAATTGAAGGAATGGTGGCATGATGTCTATGCCCCTGATATTGAAAATTCTGTGACAGGGCACCGGTTGGATGATGCGGCTACTTATCTGGCTGTGGTGGATAAGTACTTAGCATATAAGGGTGATTGGGATACAACAGTTAAGCGGTCAAGGGAAGAAATTGGATCAATTGAATGTCGGCTCAAAATCCTACCCTTGCCACCTATTGCTGAGTTGGATAAGGTGTTTTTGAAGGTTCATGAATCGTTGGATCAGAACAAGGATAAGGGAGGTGGCAATTAATGCCTATTTCATGATTTGTGCTTCCCTATTATTATAGGGCATGTGTTGATCTGGTTGCATTGAGGAATGTGTTTTGGCCGACCTTGATGATGTATCAGCATTTAATGTGTGCCTTATTTTGAAATTCCTGAGGCCGACTTGTTTTGGCTATTTTATTTTGTAAATGTCTTTCTGGACCGACATGTTTTGAGGGTTCTCTATAAATGGCATTTGTGCCTCATTTGTAAGGAGTTAGACAGATAATAGAGACAAGCTAGACTAAGAAAAGAGCTAGAGAATTTTGTAGTAGAGATAGTAGTTAGTTCTTTGAAGCAAGTGTTGTAATACAAAATAGCGGAATTGTTGCTACATTTTGGTGATCTAATACAATTGAAGGCATTGTGGTTCCTCTGGTGAATTCTTTTGTGTTAGTTTATCTTGCATGGTTCCTATTGTTCCATCTTTGAAATTGCTTGAAGATATAAGATTTGATGTTAGATTTAGAATTAGATTAGTTTGGTGAATAATGTTCGTGGTTTTATGCTTGGAATGTCTGTAGCAATCTCTGGTCTATACTCCCAATAACTATCTGATTGTAGTAGGCTGGTGAAGTCAAC
>VDFB02081989.1:100078-182678 GCA_007258455.2 Sequoia sempervirens
GGTGGGAAGAAACGATCAACATTAAAATAGAATACATGCAACCAGCTTTAAAAAATGTAACAAGGGTTTAGGGTTTTTGACAAATGTATTGGATCAACAAACCAAAAATACCCTAAAAAAATCATAGAATCCACCAAAACTAGAGCCTACATATGTAACAAGTTAAAAAAGTGGAGTGGTGCTTGTGAAAGTGGGGAATTGAGATGGTTTGATTGAGAATAAATGGGGAAAGGAGAGATGGAGTTAGTCATCATTTAAATATGATGGAGTGAGGATTATGAGGGAGTAGGATAATCAATTATGGTTTTTTTAGGGATTGGAGTGTTTGCCTAGGATACAAGAAAAGTAAATGCACCTAGGGAGTTAGAAGAAGAAGGATTCAAAAGAGATTTTCATATGGTGAATTGGCATGTACAAAAAGGTACATTCTATGCAAAATATATAACATAGATGAGTGTGTAATCAAATTACTACCCAATGCATCGATAAGAATTTAAGCATCTAGTCCACTTACATAAGGTTGATAACACATTTCAAATCTTATAGTTGGGAATAATTTTATGACGTTGATTGATATTAGCTTGATTGAGTGACAACATCAAAACTATTTTAAAGAGAAGGAATATAAACCATGGAAAGGTTAAGAATTATGATGTGATAAAGTGAATTAGAAATAAGATATGTAGCACATGAACTATGATGAGAGGACAATATGAATAAAAGGGACAAAGGTAACACATTTCAAGGTATACAATTTAAGGGATGACACCAAAGAGGGGTAAAGGAGAGGTGTATATAAGAGAGGAATTAGTAAATTAAAAAGGATCTAAGGAAATAAAAGAGGGAAAGGGTATATGAGGAAATAAGGATATGACATTTTGTCCCTTACAAGTATATAGAATTATAATTATAAAAATATACATATATTGGCATCATAAAATATCAAAATATAATCAACTGTGTTAGCCCCACCTGTTCGGTTAAATAAATTGAATTAATGTTTGAGGAATTTGATCATATCAAATTGAAATGGAAAAGAGTATGTACCTTGAACTCTAGGATTCAATTCCTTAATTGCATGATGTTGTCTCATTCATTTTCAGCTTCACACTCCTCCAAAATTCAAGTTTTCATCTTCCTTGGTATGATGTTCAATTATTTATCAAACTAATAAAATTGGTAAAATATATATATATATATATATAATGATAGCATGTTATCAAATTAAAACAGAAAACATAAAAAATATCATTCCAAATCTTCAAAACATGAAAATAATAGTTGGTACTGCCAAATTTAATCTAAAAATATGCAATTTGATTTTTCTACATCGTGGTAGAAATGTTAAACAATGATTAAAAGTTTATCAAAATCATGAAAAATGTGTTTCTATATTGAAGAATGTGTAAAATAAGGTCGAGATCATGGATCTGCAGATTGTGCTTTATAAATGTGGTGTGTTATAAGGCTTTCGGTATTGTGATAAAGGGAAAGAGAAGAGATCTCGTGCGAGGAAAGAGAGAAGATCATAAAGGTCATCATCAACAAAATCATTGATCCGGGATCAGGCGATCAGGCATAAACAATCACCAGATCCGGCTTTCGATAATAGGGAGGTAGGAATAGAGAGAGGGAGATAAATAGGGGGAGATAGAGAGGAAGAGATTGAGAGATATAGAGGGAGAGGGATAGGGAGAGATAGAGAGAGATATAGAGGGAGAGGGATAGGGAGAGATAGAGAGAGATATAAAGGGAATGATAGAGTGATATATATATATATATATATATATATATGTATAGAGAGAGAGAGATAGATAGCTCAATAGATGAAGGGAGAGATAAAGAGAGATATAAAAGGTGAGATATAATGATTGTAAAGTGCCTTGCCAAATCTGACCCAAAAACCCTGATTTTGTACCTTAGTTATTTTGACAAACACTTTGCTTGCAACCTCGAAACTTGTTGGTAATTGTTTTTGGTTTGTTTTATATTGACTTTTCTTGATGCCAATGATGTTTAGATGCTTGAAAAAGATTGCTAATATGTCTAACCAAGTAGCAAGGATGAAATGCAATTCATTTTGTATTTTTCAAGTGCATATATATGATGACCTACTTATGCAAAATGTGCATATACAACAGTGAGACAAATTGTCAAACACTTTGTATGCAAACTATTTAAGCTGATATGAAGTGAAGTAACTTTAGCATTTAGACAAACAATTGGAAAACCAACTCCAACCACCTCTACTTGATATTATAACTGAGTTATAATGAAGTACATATGATACCAATATTCCACTTCTCCTTAAATCGATTATCTCAGGATGACTGATATTACAATGTAATATAATTGCCTTAGAACAACGATATATACTAATGCAAGTGACTGAAATACAAGTCAAGCTATGACTGATTGTGACTCCTAAACATTTATATGCTTTTCAATGCAATACATATACAAAATGTGAAACCAATGAAGCAACAACACCAAATCAAATCAATTCTCTTCCAAGGTCAAATGACATCACTCCCAAAGTTGTGTCTATCCTTCTAGAAGTCCAACGACTTCTTTAGAAATTCTTATGAATTTTTCCAACTCTATTTGAACAAAATCGTACCTAGCATGAGTGTGTCCCAGCCACATAAAGTGTCTGATTTTTATTCATCAACAAACTGAAAGTTGTCCTCCACAAATCATCCCAAGCATATGCCAAAATCATTCTTTCAAAGGACTGCAAAAACTCTTCTCAAAAATCTATATAATCCCTTCAAATCAATCCCACCAAATTTGGCATGTGGCCACAAAATTTGCACAAGTGGAAAGACTGAAATATCTTCCCCAAACTCCTAGCTAGGATTGGCATCTCACAATCAAAACCGACACCTTAGAGAATTCAAACCCTCAGGAAAATTGTCAAGCATTCAAGCTTTCCAATAATCATAAAATGTATTCAACTCAAGATATCCCAATTAGTCTCCAATAAGCTCCTTATAAAGAATCCACAAGCATCTCCAAGAATCTTCTAGAATAAAATATTATTTTATTCTCTTAAGTGACTTTTCGATATTATTTTATTTTTAGTCACTTTATTAAATTAATTAAATATAAGGTCACCTTTAAATATTTATTTATTGTGATAACCTTACAAATAATTAATTTAATATTTTATTTAATCTAATTAAAATAATCAATTAGCCATCCTTATGAAATAAATAACAATATTTGGATGACTTAATCAATTAAATTATTTTGCCTCCAAATCAGGGACATGACAGTACTCCCTTCCCAAAGATTTATTTCCCTCAAGCAATCTACATCTGCCAAACCATCCAACTGCCACAACACCTAAAGCCAGGAATGAAAACCAACTGCACCTGTATTCCAACCACTCAAATCCCAAATGATCTTGAGAAGAACTCCATCCAACATCCTCTGAATAGAGCAAAGGCCTCTGACATTGTCCAAACCCATCAATCTATGAAGCCAGCAATCCATCAAGAGAACTTATGGATCTAAAACCTGTATATCTGCCTCACCATGCCGACTCCAAATACTGCAACAATCTCCCCTTGGATCACATGAATAAGCTGGAAGTCCCTCCATCTCAACACCAATGGACTTTTGTTGTGCCACTCTGATAACCCCTAGAATAACTCCCATTTAAGAGATTTTCCAAACTTAGATTCATCACCTAAAGTCAAAAATATATCGCACCCAAGTGAACCTACCTCACGTTCTTCAACCCACCTCTATGTGTAAACAATGGCATGGTCAAATTTTGAACATGTGGGTTGAAGATAAACTGATGAGCACACCTCATAATGTAATCAAGGTGAAACCCTCATGCCTGTGCTAATGGAATACCTAAGTAGTCATGTGTATTCCTCACCATACTACCAACATCAAAAGATGACTCACCACATAATGCAGAAAAAGAAATATCATCAACATCGCCATCATGAATGTCATCTACTCCTGACGTGTCCATGTCACCCTCATACTAATCCACTCTAAGTGGTCTCCTACAGATGTGAAATATGCCAATCATAGGTGCATAAAAACGTATACCAACATTTGTCAAACTACTAGCATGAATCAAAACAATACCATGTATCCTATGAATCAAATCCATGATGAAGCAAAAAGTATCTCTGCTGCCCAAAGATGGGAAGAACTCATCACCACTCCATCCTCTAACTCCAAAGTGACCATCCCAATCACTCCTATCCATACCAACAGTTGTTGCCCTCAAAGTATCACTTGAAATCTAACTCCGACCAACAAGGTAGGACAACCACTAACCCATGAGTTCATATCATAATTGTCTTGTTTCTTCTTGCTTGGAGCCATGTCCTTCAATTGATAAATCTTATCAACCTCATCATCACCATCATTGGAACAATGTGCATTTTCAGATACATCCTCTTTTTGAATACAAAGACTCCTAATGTTATCTATCCTTTTCGACCTTGCTATGTTGATGAGATTGACCCTTCCTTTGACTTCTTGAAGGTGTTTTCTTGCATTGGCAGCCACTAATTTAGCCTCTATGGATTTTTGCATCCATCCTTCATTCATATTTTTGGACCTCTTTACCTCTTCTATGCCAAAATATACAAAATCAATCCTCTTATGCTTGATATTTTCATGTCTATCAATTGGTGTAGGGTTGCTGCCAATGGATGATATCATATCATTGAATTTCTCATGATCACAAGCTCTTATCTCATGAGAATAATGGGACATAATGTTGATGTCCTCAAACAAATCAGTAATGACATCATACCATCAAGTATAGTATCTTCCTCATGCGTAGTCAAAACACCAGTGGTTGATCCATTAAGTAAGTGATCAACTTTCCCATCCACCTTAATATCTTGGGTCTTCAATGGAATTCCATATGTATGAATAAAATTCATCTCAAAAATACTCTAACCACAATCTAATTCTTTGCCATGATAAGATGAAGCAATGCTAGAATCCTCTAATGAAACATCACCAGAAACCTTATCTTCATGTAGCTGCTCTAATATAACTAGTTTGTCTTCAACCACCATGGGCCTGTCTTTAATCTTGAAGTCATCATGGAGTGTCATGTGCTCCACATCTTTCTCTATGTAAATCTGGTTTTTTCTCTCCTTAGGATCAGCTGTTAGTTGATCACTAGATGTTGAAAATTGATCATAGAGATTTTTGGATACTTCCCTTGTAGATGCACGAAAACTCCCATTCTTGTTTTGCGACGTAAATTTCCTTGAGATGGAATTTGCACACCACTACAAGCTATGAGCTAATCTTTGTTGTGAAAGCATAAGTTCTTACAAAATGTCCTCAACACTTGACTTATAACTAATAAGAGGAAGATCATTTCTAATCTCTTGCGGAAGTGCAAGATATTTTTTCGTAAGCAACCTCAAGTTCTTCTTTGGAAACCATGATGTCTAGCTGGCTGCCCACTAAAACCCAATCCAAACACCCACAGGCTGGCAAGATTCTAAGCTTTGATACCACTGTAAAGTACCTTGCCAAATCTGACCCAAAAACTCTCATTTATGCCTTAGGTATTTTGACAAACACTTTGCTTGCAACCTTGGAACTTGCTGGTAATTATTTTCAGTTTGTTTTGTAATGAATTTGTTTGATGCTAATGATGTTTAGATGCTTGAAAAAGATTGCTAAGATGTATAACCAAGTAGCAACGATGAAATACAATTCTTTTTGTATTTTTCAAGTGCATATATATGACCTACTTATGCAAAATGTGCATATACAATAGTGAGACAATTTCTCAAACACTTTGTATGCAAACTATATAAGCTGATATGAAGTGAAGTAACTTTAGCATTTAGACAAACAATTGGAAAACCAACTCCAACCATCTCTACTTGATATTATGATTGAGTTATAATGAAGTACATATGATACCAATATTCCACTTCTCCTTAAATCGACTATCTCAGGATGACTGATATTACAATGCAATATAACTACCTTAGGACAACGATAAATACAAATGCAAGTGACTGAAATACATGTCGAGCTATGACTAATTGTGACTCCTAAACATTTATATGCTTTTTGATGTAATACATATAGAAAATATGAAACCTGGAACGAAGTAGCGGTAGCACCAAATCAAATCGATTCTCTTCCAAGGTCGAATGTCATCACTTCCAAAGATGTGTCTAACCTTCTAGAGGTCCAACGAGTTCTTTAGAAATTCTTATGAATTTTTCCAACTCTCTTTGAACAAAATCGCACCTAGCATGAGTGTGTCCCAACCACATAAAGTGTATAATTTTTATTCATCAACAAACTAAAAGTTGTCCTCCACAAATCATTCCAAGCATATGCCAAAATCATCCTTCCAAAGGACTGCAAAAACTCTTCTCAAAAATCTATATAATCCCCTCAAATCGATCCCACCAAATTTGGCCCTTGGCCACAAAATTTACACAAGTAGAAAGACTAAAATATCTTCCCCAAACTCCTAGCTAGGATTGGTGTCTCACAATCAAAACTGACACCTTAGAGTATTCAAACCCTTAGGAAAATTGTCAAGCATTCAAGCTCTCCAATAATCAGAAAATCTATTCAAATCAAGATATCCCAATTAGTCTCCAATAAGCTCCTTATAAAGAATTCACAAGCATCTTCAAGAAGCTTCTAGAATAAAATATTATTTTATTCTCTGAAGTGACTTTTTGATATTATTTTATTTTTAGTCACTTTATTTTATTAATTAAATATAATGTCACCTTTAAATATTTATTTATTGTGATAACCTTACAAATAATTAATTTAATATTTTATTTAATTTAATTAAAATAATCAATTAGTCATCTTATGAAATAAATAACAATATTTGGACGACTTAATCAATTAAATTAATTAAATTATTTTGCCTCCAAATTAGGGACATGACAATGATATAGAGAGAGAGTGAGTGAGACTGTGTGTGTGAGAGAGAGCTAAATGGATAGAGAGAGATAGAAAGGGAGAGGGAGAGGAAGAGAGAGAGAGATAGAGGTAGACAGAGACATGGATAAAAAGAGATAGAGAAGAGCAAGAGGGAGATAGAGAGATAAGATATAGAGCAGGAGAGATGGAGTGAATAATAGAGAGGTATAGATAATGAAATATAGATAGAGAGGGAGAAGGAGAGATAGGGATATATAGAAGGGGGCAAGAGTGAGAGAAAATGAGGTAATAGAGAGAGGGAGGGAGGAGAAATAAAGAGAGGGAGAGATAGAGGATGATATATATCCATCTATCCCTATTTATATCTCTCCCTCTCTCCATCTCTTTATATCTCTATATCTCACTTGTCCTTTCTAAATCTCTCTCTATCTCTCCCTCTTGCTTTTATTTTTCCTTCTCTAGAAATGTGAGTGCATTATAATGTACACTAGCGTTATAACGTAAACACTCTATAAGGAACTCATGTTTGTGCCTACCTTAGGTATTTCTAACTCTTAGGGTTGGATTTTCCTCGGGAATCCAACCCAAATAGTTGGAATTACATGTTAATATCGCAAATATAAAAAACTGACTAAATCTTGAGCTTCTCTCCAACAGGTTTATACATCTTTCAATGTTGAGCAAAAAATACCACAATAATTTCAATCTCTCTTACCTTTTTAACCATATTTTTATTTCTACATTTTGAATATGTTAAGGTTTTTATCTTTAATATCTTTTTCTAGTGTCTTCCTTTTTTGTCAAAAAACCTATGTATTGTATTTTTAGTTGCATTTTTTATCTGTTCATCCAAATTTCAAACAAAGTATATTTTTACATTCTAACTCTATTCTATACACATTAAAAAAATGACTTTCAATTGGTTTCGAGATAAATTAGGAGGGAGCATGATCAATTTTTCATTTTTCAAAATTTTTCCACTTTAAAAATTAGTATAAATTTTACATTCATTAAAAATAATAAAAAAATAGGCATAAACTACATGGTGTTAGTTAATTTTTCACTGAACAAGTTTTGCAATACTCAAAAATAATTTAACATTTTAGGGGGAGCATACTAGACACTATGTTATATTTTTTGACAAAAAACATGAATACTTTGTGTGCTCCCCTATTTGAACCCCTTACTCTCCACCATTTAAAAATAATTAGTAGTTTGCAAAGTAGATTTAGAGCACTACAAATCTTGTTCTTGTTGCATCTTCAAATTTTGAGTGTAACTATCTTCAATTTCTCATCCAATATTAATACTTATTGATTTTAAAAAATGGCCACTTAAGAACCCCTTTTCATCCCCCATTTTCGTGCACGCATCCTTTAATGAATTTAATGTGATTTATTTAATTAACCATTAGAGGAAAGATGGTGTAATTAATGAAATAATTTTATTTAATTAATTAGTGAGGATGTGTTACGGGATTATGAAAGGAAATATGCATTTGTGCCCAAGATAATTTCCACATAACCCAAATAGAGAAATCTATGCAAACAAGTATCCAAGATCCATATGCAAAAGAATAGACAATATACCATCAAAGATGACACAAGATATACCTTAGGAAAACCCTCAAGAGGGAAAAACATAACCTCCAAGGGCATCCATCACTCATGTATTATTCAATAATAAAGATTATAATACATCTTCAAAGTCCTGTATGAATACCTTTGAAACTTTAAGCCACAAGCACTCCATCTCCATGTGAAAAAGAATGTACCACACATCCCATGTCATGCTTCAGCCCTCACAAATGTTAACAAGAACCAACAAACCAACCTTAGACAACTATCCATGTGTTTGCTTTTATAGAAACAAACTCACACAAAACCACCAAGTGGTATTACATAAAACCATGTGACTAATACCACGAGCTTATAAAACCATTAACCCCCACATTTACTTTTTGGTACTAAGTTTTTCCAATATTAAATATTTTCCCCAATGCGCAACCCTACATTAAATATTCATCACAATGTTAAATATAACACATAAAGTGGCCCCAAGAATGCTAACCCATGTGATGCACACATCCCTAGATCCTCTAGGTGCACCGCGTAATAATAAAATATTACATTGTATCATTATACAAGGTGGACACCACACTTTTTCCTAACAGATTAATGGTGTAGATTGATGGAAGCCTAACAATGTTAGGTTAAAATATGAAAGTGGATTTTAAGTGTCTACACTTGATATTGCTTTATGATCACAATCTTCATTCACTTAATAATACCCTTTGGGGAAATCAATTAAAGGGGTATATATGATCACTAATTTTCTCATTTTATGTAATTGAATTATCTTGCAAGTTAGAAGCTACCCATGGAATCCTTTTATCCCTTATTGTGTAAGACTCCATGGGATAACATACACACAAGATATATCGACACGATCATATCCTGTAAGGTCTATTAACTTTACATGGAACCCTATGTGTATATCCATTTGAGTGTGAATATTTACTTCATTGTATATGCATGTTTATGAGCACTTCATTTAGGGCTTACATGCACCTCAAAGTGGGGAAAAATGTAACGATAAAAAATACATCCAAATACCTCTCCCATTTAGTTTTGTGTCTATTTTGATGTAATATCTTAATGCATGTACATGATGACAAATGGCATAATCTTGTTCAAAGTTGTGCCCTTTTACCTAGTTGTTATCTACATATAATCCTATGCTTATTGACACATTTTACTCTTATATGCACATGTTCTGATACACTTGGCTTATCTATATATTTTTCATGCATATCCCATACACTAATTTCCAAATAGCCTTTGTTTATCATGATCTAATTCGTCTATTTGATCCCATGTCAAGCCCACAATAGTGAGGTTTTCCCCACAAGTGTGACTTCAACCCACCTAGATTCAAATTTGGCTGACTAACCCCCTTTGTCTTTCATGTCTAGAGCCAACTATGTACATGCTTCTATGATTTGAAGTCATTTGCTCATATAAAAAGGCATTCATTTGCATTTCTATGAATTAGGAAACCACGATCTCTCATTTATAACAATCATTCTAGAAGAGCAACCAATGGTCACACAATTTAATTTGGTGCTTAAAATGAGTATTGCACTTAATTTCTAGGAGTTTGTCTTTTGTCTTCGATTATCTTGTCAAAGTTATTGATTTTGAATCCTTACCTAGTTTGACATGAGGGTTTTGCTTCTTGATCAATGTAAATCAACAATAATACTAACCATTTTTTTCATGTGATAGATTAGACATTTTTCTTTCAAATTACATAGAGGGAAAAGTCCAAAGATTGTCAAAGGTTGAGTTTGTTGCCATATGTTTAGTTTGTAAACACAATTTTGACCTAGATCGACAAAGTTGACCTTGAGTAGAGCATTAAAGAATATTATGGTTTTTACCCTATATTCTACTATCAAGAGTTTTTATAATTCTAAGGTGAAAGATTCTAATATCACATCCTTCTAGAACACACTAAGCAATTGTATCTGTCTAATTATTTTTATTTATAACAAAACTATAATTAAACCCCATAATTTTCTATATTTTCCCACACTAGTTCAAAGAAAGCATCTAATGAATGATGCAAAATAAGTTGAAAAAATTCTAAACAAGAAATTGCTTGACAATAAAACCAACCGTCAAATTTAGACCTCGGTTCAAATTCACCTCTATAATAACATGTCCTTGACCTAACTTTTGCAATTCCCTTAACCTAACTTGCGCCTATAAATTGATATAGCTCCTCTGTCGAATACTTAATATCCTCTGCAAGGAATTTTTGTGGCGTCTGGTATGGGAAACGTTTGGACTTCCTGAGAATCGGCCGATACCAAAAGGTGCTGCAATCTTGTAAGTAATTTGAGCATCTTATTTCACCCGGCCTATATTAATATACACTGGCAATCTCAAGGATTACAGGCCTTTTTCCATGCCCTGTTACTCAGAGGATTGCCGTACATTTTACTATTTCTTTAACAATTCATTAGAAGTTTATTAGGATTTGTTCGAGGTTTTTTGGTTGTCTATTTAGTCTTTGGTCGTTTTTCCGAGTTTATTGGCAGGTCTCTGACCTAACTGGTGTTATGTATATATATATTACTCGATGAAGTTCGGTAATGTATACTAAGTTTTCAGTTACGGATCTTTGTGTTTAGGGCTTAGGGTTTGTTGAATGGTATGGATGTTTCAAGTTTCCCTTACATTTACATCTGAAACAATAGAAGGGATTATGTCTAACTGGTGTTATATATATATATATATATATATATATTACACGATGAAGTCCGGTAATGTATACTAAGTTTTCAGTTACGGATCTTTGGGTTTAGGTCTTAGGGTTTGTTGAATGGTATGGATGTTTCAAGTTTCCCTTACATTTACATCTGAAACAATAGAAGGGATTATGTCTCCACAAACTCTTCATGCATCGTGCCCTTTTTCTTCTCTTTTATGCATTTTACATCCATTTAATTTCGTGTTATCTCTAGTGAGAGCGTTACATATTTTGGTTGTTGAAGCATTCTACTTATGGTTGCAAATAGCTTTATGACAAAATAGTTGATCCTGTTTATCTTGAAAGAATATATCAGTAAGATTATGGACTGAGGGGACACAATATTATGGATCTCATAACTTCTATAAAAGTTTATGAATTAACAAACATTAGCTGTGTAAGGTGATTTTGTTCGTAGTCTTTCTCATGGACTTGTAGTGATGCCCTTGTCTCTAAGTTTATTAATGTTGTTGTTGGCTGCAAGAAGAATTTAAATGTATTATTTTAAATTGGTATTCATTAAAACTGTATAAATTTTTAAATGTAGATTCAATTCTAAGAGTGCACGTACGGTCTGAGAATTTGCACAGTATTAGGCAATTTCTTTTAAAGTTTTGTTTACACATTTTTTTTTTAACAATTGAAGTGAACCCTAATTTTTAGGGTTTGAACTTTTATATTGTTCTAATGCAGACGTTGTTTTCTTTTGGCAAATATGTTTTTAAAAGATCAAAAAATAATAAATTTTAGAGGTGTTTTTAAATTATTATTATTATTTTTAATTGATTAGCTCTTAAGTATAATAGAATAAGTAGAAGAAAAATATCTGTGATTATAGAATGCGTATAATAATTGAAGAAATGTTATATCAAAGAACCAAATTAATAGTTCTAGATGTTTGTGGTTTGTTGTGAGGTGGCAGGAACAAAATATAGTTAACTAGGTGTTGTTGGGGATGAAATACATTGGAATGTTGTGCTAGGGCTGATCCTTGAATTGATGAAGAATGTAGAGACTGATTTGCATGGGTGCTAGAGATCTCAAAAAGTGTGTTATCTAGGAATTAGGAATGAAGGGTGGGTTCTTCAGTAGTTACAAATCTTCAATTGGATGTATGGCTCAAACAATGTCAAATTAAGTACCACTCTAGTAGCTCTTGTAGTTGAACCACACAAATCTAGTATGGATGCATGTGGTTGATAATTTTATTAAGGGTGCAATTGACTTGCATTTTTCAATCTATTGTAACCTCTCTTAAGAGCCTCACTAGATCCCTCATGCACTAATTTGGTATAGACTTTTGAGATGAATCTCACTTTGGGTCAAAATGATTTTGGTTGAAAAGTGTGTGGACCTTCTCAATGGAGTAGTCATCTTTTGCACAAATCGGGCATGGACAAGGGGATAGCTAGTGCATGAATTATGTGGGGAGCATACATTAATGTCATACATTAATGTGGTGAGCACAAATCAGGGATAGCTAGTGCATGAATTATGTGGGGAGCATACATTAATGTCATATACATTAATTTGTTATAGACTTTTGAGGTGAATCTCATTTTGGGTGAAAATGGAGTAGTCATATTTTGCAAATATAGGGTGTGGACAAGGGGATAGCTATAATAGAACCAAATCATTGCCAAAGCTCCTATTGGAAGTGACATCGAGATATACATGGCATTGTGATAAAAGTCTTTGAATCAGAGATTATCCATGGCTCACATTGTTAAAATACACATTGCAACACCAACTTTGGAAGAACCAAGATCTTGAAGCAAAAATATACAACTGACTATATAATTACACAAAGCTTCCATTGAAAGTGATAGTGAGCTATACATGGCATCATGAGCAACATCACTATTGAAGCACCATTGAAAGTCAACAAAGCCTCTTATGCATCATAGACAACTGCTATAGGTCCTAATTTACAACTATATCAAGTATGCCAAATAACCACCTCTTTGGCTCATTACTATAAACATACCAAATATAATAAGGTGACCAAGAAAGACCAACCAAATAGAATCTGCACTAGATACTTCACAAGATTTGCACACATGCAACATCTCAAAGAGAAATGTATGACCAATGTTCCAATCTCAAACAACTAAAATAGATTCAACACCACATTAGTAACATGTAGAATAAAGACGATTGGAGATGGCATGTAGATTTTTGAGACTCAAACACTAGATCAATGCTAGTCCCAATTTTCCAAATAAATCCATGCTAGAGTAATGCAGTTTTAGGAACCTAACAAGCAACAATGCAAATCTGCAACTATTTCCATCTAGAATACTTCTGAAACATACAAGTACAAGTATCGGAAAAGGATTAAAGGATTGTTCAGGGAATCCAAGCCACCAAAAGGCCAAGTTCACAACTATCACCAAGTACATGCAAAAGGAGGATATGAGTTGTCCAAGAGTTTCTAGCTCACAAAAAAGACCAAATTCACAACCTAGATTGAGATAGAGGATCAAGGTTCTTTAGGAGCTTTCAGGTCACAAAACAAATGAACTCCACAATCCACATGCAACCAGTGGCTAATCGTTCAATGCTCTCATGTAACTAGGGGATGAAACCATGAACCCAACATAAGCACTCCATATAGTAGTCCAAATAATAGATGTTTTCCCATGTGACTAGGGGGCAAAAAGCAACCACCTAACATAAACACCCTTTCATTGCAAATGACCACTAAGTAAAGGAACATAACTACCATGCAAGAGGATAGTCACATATGGCCAAACATGAGCTTCAGGTCACCACCATGCAAGAAGTAAACACACAACCAAATCCATAAAAATAAAGAACTGCAACTGTGAGCTTCCATTGCCTGACATAGATTCCATTGACAATGTCCATCCAACAGTAAGATGCCATAGCATTCAATCTCACAAATCTACAAAACGATTTTAACACACAAAATATCTATTGTTGCCCACAAGCCTCCAACATTCCAAGAAAGGTGAAAAAAGCCATTCTTACAAGTTGAATGGCTCTTACACCAATTTGGCTTTGATAGCATATGTTAGGAGATTTCAATCAAATCCAATAGTTTGGTCCTTGTATATGACCAGTTGGTATCATAGCTTGATGTTGATGCAAGGTAGCTTCGGTTAGATATAAATGATGATTGCTGGAAGCATCATCATCATTTATATGTGATTGAAATTACTCATCATTTATATTTCTAAATTGAGAAAGTCGAATTAATGGAATTCGATATATATAAATAAATTGAACTTTGCTTTATTCTCATCGTTGAATACTTACACTGTTTTGTTTAACACCGATTAAGTAATAATCAGGCTATGAGGAACTCGCACCCCTTCAAGGGACACGTCCCATGAAAGGACGTGTCTTCACTTTGTGAAGACACACCCTCTCATGGGACGCGTCTCTCCTTGGAGGCGTGTACCTTTGTGAAGATGTGTCTCCCCTCTCTTGTATAAAGCATGATAGAAACCATTGAGTGTGGATATTGTAATTTATTAATGTTCTACAATCAGTACATTCTGCTTAAAGAGAAGAATTCAGAAAATCGTCTTTGACTTAGAATTTATCACTCAGAATTTCAGACCTTAGTTTATTCTTAGTTTTAGGATCCCATTATGATACAAATTTGATTACATTTACATGGTATCAGAGCCACGTTGTGTGAATCCAAATCAAATCTAAATATCAATCTGCTCAAGGAAAATTCGTATTTTCTAGAATCAAATTTACATCACATTCTTCATAATGTCAAGTGTGATCAGATTTGAAGATCGCCTTGTAGGAGCATACAATTTCACATCATGGAAATTTAGAATCATGATGATCCTTAAAGAGAATAAGCTAGATTCACTTGTGAGAGAAAATATGAAGGAAACAAAGTCTGAGCCTGAGAAAACTCAATGGATATAAAACAATGAAAAGGCCATGAAAATCCTAGTAGATGCAGTTAGGGATCATATAGTGCCCATCCTAGCAAAACATGAAACTGCATACCATATGTACAAATCTCTTGAGAGTACTTATGAGATCAACAACACCTATAGGACTCTTGCATTAAAAAGGCAAATCAACAATGCTCAAATAAACAAAGGAGAGTCCATTAATGCATGCTTCATGAGGATTATTGAACTAAGGGATCAATTATCCACAATTGGATATCAGATTGATAGCAAAGAGTTAACTCTAATTGCACTAAGAGGCCTACCAAACCTACCAAACTCATGGGAGTCATTTGTTCAAGGAATAAGTGCAAGATCTAAACTCCCTAAGTTTGACAGGCTAAGAACTAACTGCCTTCAAGAAGAAACAAGACTCTCCTCAAAAGAAAACAAACAAAAAAACATAGATGAAGACATTCATGTACTCAACACATCATCTAATAAAAGGAATAAGAAAAACTCCTACAAGAAAGGATCTTTTAAAAGAAAGAGAAATTCCAATGGAAAGGGATCTTCTAAAAGGAAAGACATCTCTCAAGTGCAATGCTTTAGATGTGATCAATATGGCCACTATCCAATGAAGTGCCCTGACAGATCAAAGCAACAAGCATTTTTGCCAAAGTAGGAAAGACAAATTCAGATCATGAATCTAAGAACTTTGTGTTCTATTCAGCATTAACTAATCAAGTATCTAACAATATCAACAACTGGGTGATTGATAGTGGTTCTTCGAGGCACATCATAGGGTTTAGAGAACACTTAGACACTATGACTGAAGAGTCTGATGAAGATGTCACAATTGGGGATGACTCTACACATCAAGTAAAAGGGGTTGGAACTTGTTCCATCACATTGAAATCTGGTCTCTCCCTTCATCTCACCGGAGTCTTATTTGTACCTAGAATAAAGAGGAATCTAATATCCATCTCTGCCCTTGAAGACAATGGATATAGGGTTACATTTATGGATGGAAAAGTTCTAGCATGGCCTAAAAACTCAACTATCAAGAAATCCCAAATCATAGGTGTAAGACAAGGATACCTTTACAAACTTTGCACTGAAGTTAAACAAGCCCTTACCCTTGACATCTTTGAGTCAACTAAGATTTGGCATAGAAGATTAGGACACCTTCATTTCTGTGCCCTACCTTCTATGGAAAAACTTGTAACAGGCTTACCTAAGTTAAAACCATCTCATGAAGGAAATTGTAAAGGTTGTGCCTTAGGAAAGAATACAAAGGGATCCTTTCCCATTAGTTTGAGCAAAACCCTAAATGTGTTAGATCCGGTTCACTCCGACTTATGTGGACCCATGTCTGTATCTTCTAAAGCAAGATTTCTATACTATGTCATATTTATAGATGACTTCTCTAGGAAAACCTGGATCTATTTCCTTAAGTGTAAAGAGTCAATAAAAATCCTCAAAAGGTTCAAAGAGTTCAAAGCACTTACAGAAAACTTCTCTGGGAAGAAAATAAAAACCTTAAGGACAGACAATGGGAAAGAATACACCTCTGAAATTTTTAAGGAATTATGCATGAGTGCTGGAATTAAGGAGTTCATAGTGGCCTACAACCCTCAACAAAATGGGGTTGCTGAAAGAAAAAATAGAACCATTGTAGAAGCTGCCAAAGCAATGTTGCTTGACCAAAACATTGAAACCTCTTTCTGGGCAGAAGTCTCTAGGACTGCTGTCTACATCCAAAATAGATGTCCTCATTCTTATCTTAACAACAAAACTCCTGAAGAAGCCTTCACTGGCATAAAACCTGAGATTAGTCACTTTAGGATTTTTGGTTGTCCTGTCTATATTCATGTGCCCAAGGAGAAGATATTCAAACTTGAACCTTTCGGAAAGAAAGGGATATTTATGGGATATAGTGAAACCTCTAAGGCCTTTATGATATTCATACCCGAGGAGAATCAAATTGAATTAAGCAGAGATGTCATCTTTGAAGAAGACATTGCATTCAAGAGGGCAAAAAGTTCTAGTGAGATTGAAACCTATTCCCCTAGAGTACCTGAAATGGAACCTGCTCCTGAGATTCAGAGGGAGCATCCTAAGGAAATGCCACATGAACTTCCTTCTACTTCAAATGAGAATACAGATGACAACGGCAGAAAGAGACCACTTTGGGCCAAGAAGATGATCAAAGAAGCAGAGGATCATGTAGCACCCAAAGGAACGTTCAGGGAGAGTAAAAGACCCAAACGTTTCTCTAGCTATGTTGCTCTAATGAACAACATCATAAACTCAGAACCTATCAGTGTTACAGAAGCTTTCCAACATCAAGCATGGAAGGATGCAATGACAGAGGAATATCAGTCTATTCTAAAGAATGATGTATGGGATATAGTGCCTAGACCAAAAGAGAAATCTGTTGTCTCTTCCAAATGGCTCTTCAAAATCAAGCATGTTGCTGATGGCAGTATAGAAAAACATAAAGCACGTTTTGTGGCAAGAGGTTTTTCTCAAAAGGAAGGCATTGATTACGAAGAAACATTTGCACCTGTTGCCCGTTACACATCAGTGAGAGCAGTGTTAGCCATTGCAGCAGCTAAAGGTTGGAAGATCCATCAAATGGATGTGAAAACTGCCTTCCTGAATGGAACCATTGAAGAAGAAGTCTATTTGGAACAGCCTGAAGGTTTTGTGATACATAAACCTGACTCACATGTATGCAGACTGAAGAAAGCCCTCTATGGACTTAAACAGGCTCCCAGGGTCTGGTATGAAAGAATTGACAGCTATCTCTTGGGATTAGGATTTTCCAAGAATGATGCTGACTCCAATCTCTACTTCAAGGTAATTAAAGGTGATATGCTAATAATTATTTTATATGTTGATGACCTGCTGATAACAGGAGAAGATCACCTCATTGCTCAAGGGAAGCAGGATCTAATTTATGAATTTGACATGAAAGACTTGGGCATTCTACACTACTTCCTAGGTTTAGAAGTATGGCAGAAATCAGAGGGCATTATACTAAACCAAGGGAAGTATACTATTGATATTCTGAAGAAATTTGGAATGTTGGACTGTAGACCGATGTCTACACCTATGGAAACCAACCTTCACAAATTGAAAGAAGCAGCAAGAATCCAAGTGTGCAGATCCAACCCTTTACAGACAGATGATTGGATCCTTGATGTATCTGGTCAACACCAGACCTGATATTTGCTATGCAGTGAATGTTCTCAGCCAGTTCATGTGTGAGCCAAAGGAAATTCACTTAATGGCTGTGAAACATATTTTGAGATATCTTCAAGGCACTATTGGATATGGTCTTCTTTACAAGAATGATCAACTAGATCTACATGGGTATTCTGATTCAGATTGGGCTGGAAGTATAACTGATCAGAAAAACACATCATGATGTTGCTTCAGTTTAGGATCAGCTATGATCTCCTGGATTTGCAGAAAACAATCTTCAGTTGCACAGAGCTCAACAGAAGCCGAATACATTGCAGCCTCAATGGGAGCAAGAGAAGCAGTTTTGCTTCGTAAATTGCTTGTGGGACTCTTTGGTGAGCCCTTGAATCCTACAATTATTCATTGTGATAATCAAAGTTGCATCAAACTCTCTGTAAATCCTATCTTTCATGATAGATCTAAGCACATTGAGATCCCCTATCATTATGTAAGGGATATGGTGGAAAGGAAAGTTGATTCAGTTGGAGTATATTAGTACAAATGATCAAATTGCAGACATTCTCACCAAGCCTCTCTCCCGAATCAAGGTAGAGCACTTCAGGAAGAAACTTGGTATGGTTGAAATGTAATTTGTTATTTATGTTTGAAATTCAAATTGTTTATCAAATTGTACTAATATATAAAGACGTTTAAATGTGTAAACTCTTTTGTCATGTGTGTGACTCCATGACTTTATGGGCCTACTCCCCCTGTGTACATTATTGAAAGGTGACGATCCTTCTGATAATGAACACTTGTATTTGACATTGTAAAGTGACGACTCTACAATGATAAACTATCGTGATAGATATAATGTGACTTGATATCTGTGGACATGTCATGATAGTATCTCTTGGACACTTTGATGGATATCATGGGACTTGATATCATCTGAAGATCATTGCGATCTTTAAGAGATAATCATGGTGGATATTTATATCCATGGATATGCCATGAATTATGGTAGACATCATGTGACTTGATGTCAGTGCACATACCATAATGAAGATGAGTTATGAAGAATGTCATGTGACTTGACAACTTTGAGAAAACATTCCTTATCTTCGATATCACGTGTAAAGGTGATACCCCTACTTATTTGATTTGAAATATCTTCCCTAGCTAAGAGGGAGTGCTGATGCAAGGTAGCTTCGGTCAGATATAAATGATGATTGCTGAAAGCATCATCATCATTTATATGTGATCAAAATTACTCATCATTTACATTTCTAAATTGAGAAAGTCGAATTAATGGAATTCGATATATATAAATAAATTGAACTTTGCTTTATTCTCATCGCTGAATACTTACACTGTTTTGTTTAACACCGATTAAGTAATAATCAGGCTATGAGGAACTCGCACCCCTTCAAGGGACACGTCCCATGAAAGGACATGTCTTCACTTTGTGAAAACATGCCCTCTCATGGGACGCGTCTCTCCTTGGAGGTGCGTACCTTTGTGGAGATGTGTCTCCCCTTTCTTGTATAAAGCATGATAGAAACCATTGAGTGTGGATATTGTAATTTACTAATGTTCTGCAATTAGTACATTCTGCTTAAAGAGAATAATTCAGAAAATCGTCTTTGACTTAGAATTTATCATTCAGAATTTCAGACCTTAGTTTATTCTTAGTTTTAGGATCCCATTCTGATACAGATTTGATTACATTTACACTTGAAGTGAAGACACGCCCTCTCATGGGACGCGTCTCTCCTTGGAGGCGCATACCTTTGTGGAGATGTGTCTCCCCTCTCTTGTATAAAGCATGATAGAAACCATTGAGTGTGGATATTGTAATTTATTAATGTTCTGCAATCAGTACATTCTGCTTAAAGAGAAGAATTCAGAAAATCGTCTTTGACTTAGAATTTATCACTCAGAATTTCAGACCTTAGTTTATTCTTAGTTTTAGGATCCCATTCTGATACAGATTTGATTACATTTACACTTGATAAGGAAGCTTTGATGTTAAACTATTGGATTAGAGATTAAAATTTCCCAATAGTTCTATCTTGGACACCACCATGGTCACGATTTTGTCGTGGACACTAACATAGTTGTGGTTGTTGTCCTAGACATTTTTCTTGATCAATATTTCCTATGGTTTTTTTGTTTGTGAAATTCATATTACTATGTATGAAATTACATCTCTAAATACATTTTATTATTATAGTTTCGTGATCCATATAGATCACATCTCCCTTACTGGAGAGGGATTTTGGTCCCACAAACAGTTTGTGAGACTTTGAGTGAGGAGAAGGTTCCCCATCTCTTCCTTCTTCATGTAGGGTGGTTGTTTTTCCTCACTTTCCACGTGATAAGCTTGGACATATGTTTCATCCAACTCTTGTTGGTTGGTGGCGACTGCTCTCCTTTTGATTCAATAATGGAGTCCTCCAAGGTATTGAACAGCATTGCTCTTCTTCCAAGTCCATGCCAAATGGCTTGTCTTTGGAAATCTATGGTGTCATCTTGCACACTTTGCCCATCATCTTGTTTCAAGAAAATCTATTTAATTCTTGTTCATACTTGTGGCATATGGGATAGAAATTCTTTTGGATTAATTTCTTGAATTCTTCCCAAGTGCCTACAATTGCTTTTTTCCTCTTTTCACAACTATTTACATAATTTTCCCACCTTTCATTTCGAGGTGTGCAAGGTTAATTCTTTACGCCCCATTAACATTGTGAACACTAAAATAAACTTCTAATAGCTTTAACCAAGAATCCAATTTTTTCTAATTAATTTCTCACATAAATCTAAATGGAATTGCTTCTTTAAACGACTCTTCAAAAACTCCTTACTTGTCATGCCTTATCGTACTCTATGTCAAATTACTTGGCTAGAGATTTTACCAAATTAGTTATTGAGGTTTGCTCTTCTGCCATCTGTATTTGCTCTTGTTGTTGGCCCAACCATTGTTGGTTTTCCAATTTGGCTACTTGTGCATTCATGCCCTCCATTTGGGCTTCATGTGCTCTTGTAGCTGTTATACACACATCTTTTCACAAATTCCACAAAGATCTAAATCACTCTGATACCAAAAGTTTATTATTAAATTTATCTATAAACTCTCTAAATAAGTAGAATCTATGAATCAAAATTTATTTCTGACATACCGTGTTACTTATAATTCAAATGACAATATTAGAGAGAATTTTTGAACAAATTAAGAAGAAAACATGCTGCAATAACAGAATGCCGTACAGGAAGGAGCATTTGTCTAGGAAACCCTCTAAGGAGAGAAAAACCAAACAATGGTATTGATAAATGCTATACCATCTATATTCAAAATTATAAAATTTACCAAGTACAATAGACAGCTTGGATGCAAGCTGCCTGTTGCTCTTTTAATGTCGGATTCTATTGTCTCGCACCTCTATCACACTATGAGTAGTTGAACCCTCTGTTCCTTTTTGCTCAGTACAATTTATTTTTCCTCCCATTGATTTTAAATCATAATTACTACCTCCTTGTATAGATAGATGTATGTGAAGAGAGTTCTCTTTGGTTCTAGAAGTCTCCCTGCATGCAAAAGAAGCTAAATGGCAACTGTTTGGTTCACATTCCAAATTTTATTGGTTGTACAGTCAAGAGTCACTACTGCGGCAGTGTCTTAGATGCTTTTCCTGACCTGTTTCATGATCAAACTTTTTTTTCTGCCTGTCTGATGAATTCATTTTACTGTTCACAAAAATATTTCTTAGTATATTTTTTTTATTACAATTTTCATGATCCATGCTGATCAATTATCCCTCCAAGATTCAATTCAGTTCAATAACATAGGAAATTTTATCACTAAATTGAAGGGTATCTGTGAATTTGAATATACTTCTACCATCAGATATTGAAGTAGAAGCAATTAGATTGGTAACAAAAATTGAAATTGAAGCATTTGAAGCACTCCTGAAGAAGATGGTTGAAGGCACTGCAGGGATATGCGACTAAGGTTACTAACTTATTTACAGATGTACAGTTCTCTTAAATGAAGGGTTCTAATGGTGAATGACTTTCTCAGAAAGAATTTGATAATCTGAATTTGGTTGTTATTGTGATGTTCAAGAAGAAGGAGGTATAAGTTCAACAGAAAGCCAGTGAAGCTGTACAATACTTCATTAGACAACCAATTATTAATACCACCCAGGAGAATCAAGGCTTTCAAGTACGTAAGGCAACTATGGCAGGAAAGACAAGTTTTTTAATTAGACTCTTAAATTTGTTTCAATAAAAAAAGTTAAAAAATTAGACTCTTAAATTTTATTTAGAGTTGTGGTGTAGTTGAAGGCGGTTCATACTGTAACTCTTTTTGGTGAAGTGGTTACCCACCCTGAGACTATTTCTATTTGGGAATCTATATGTGAATGTGTGTTACCGTTCTTGTATAGATTTGAAATGTGGTAAATGTTTCTTGGGTAAATTACAAGTTATATGAACTAAGTTTTGTAAATTTTGAAATACTCAATAAATGATTTCTTTGCACTGTGTCTTATACACTTGAGCTTATGTTGTGTCTGTCTGACATGGTTAATGTTTATAATAGAGGAGTTCCTGGTATATTTGATCTGCATCATCGCTATATCTAGGATCAGAGAGTACACATTTCTCCCTTAATCTTCTTTTTTCTTTTCATTTTCTTTAAATGAACCCTAAGAGGGTGGCTGGCAACTCGTGGATCGGTTACCAAGATTGGTCCTAAAATGAGACAAATTTGTTCCCTATTGTTGTGTTTCATAAATTCCACCAACATAATTACATTGGCCATTTCTAGCTCCCTTTTGTCCACTAACATTTTAATCCCTCCTTGTCTGGACTAGTTGGTTCATAACTATGTTCTCCCAGCACTATTAGTTCCGGTCATCCCACCACATTCCTCCAAGTACTTGGATGCAGTCTACTACTCTATGTCACCACTTGGCACTATGCCATCCCAACTCAATACTTCCCTCACCTTTACCATCGAACTTCACCTGCCAAAATATGCCCCTTTTTCATTGTTGAGTCTTCCTTGAACGATCCTAGTGAATAGTTCACATGGACAGCAATGGCTTTGATCATGGCAATGTTGCCAAAAATGTAGAAAGAAATTTTAACATGCACAACTATTACCTCTACAGAAAATCACACTCTGACATTGTAGTATTATACATTGCATCACATAAACTAAAGAAAAGAGATATCCGATTATATTGGTGTGATATCCATTCATAAATCACACGCATTAACATTGTAGTATAACACATCACATCACGAAGAAAAACAGAGATACGATTGTTCTGGAGTGATATCAATTTCATTGATACATCTCTGAATACATAGAACTCGTAACATGATCAAAGCACAAGTGTAAGAGGAGATTTTACTGTGCACAACTATTACCTCTATAGAGCATAAAAACACATTGACATTGTAGTAAAACATGTCACATCACACAAATCAAAGAAAAGAGATACATTTATACAAGAAAGATGTGCATGGCATTTATACATCTCTTAATACATAGAACTCACAACATGATCATAACACAACCCCAAGAGGATCTCACAATATGTTGTCACTGACACAATGGCTCAGAGCAAACCTCAAATGTAGGGCTTAAAGAATGGACAGGAGCAGTTGTGATGGTTGGAAACATCCTTTCACCCAAAAATTGAAATTAGTCTCGGCACAACTCGTGTGAGGAATAAATTCTTTCGTGTTGACGAGATGTCCAAGTACCTCATTTAACAAGGGAAGGATTATTAGTTTGTGCCTCATTTTTTATTTGATTTGCAATAACGATCCGATAGTGAGAAAATATCATTCCAAATCATTAGAGTATCAACTTGGCGGCCTAATTTGGCAAGGAGGTCAGCCAACCCATTCCCTTCTTTAAAGACGTGCTGGATTTTACATTCCTCAAAGCTGTTGATGGTGGATACAGCCTACGAATGATTTCTTTCTAATTCCAGCTAGGTTTAGCCTTAGACTTGAGCATACTAATGATATTTTTAGAATCCCCTCGATGATAATGTTTTTTATTCCTTTAGTGATATCTAGAAGAATACCATGATACGCTAAAATTTGAAGATTGGACTCCCAAGTTTACTCTAAAAGAAAATATTAATTGTCCCTTATTATCCCTCATAATACCATCCTCCGGCCTCAGCCCCCCGCACCTTCCCTAGGTTCCCCTTATTAGAGCCATCAAAGTTGAGTTTGAACCAATCAGGATCAAGGGGGACCAAATGATAGTCTTACGTAAGACAATCTTAGAGAGATCAATAGTAATCAATTTGTCAAAAATTGTCCATCTTTTAGTTATGCTAATTTCCACTTCTCAAGGATTGTGTTTAGTCTTTTTGATATATGTTTCCTTAATGTTTTCAATGATTTAGGAAAAAAAAGAGTTAGTCAAGACCTCTCATAGTTTATGTTGGTTTTTGAAGATCTTGTTGTTGTGTTCTTTCCATAGCCCCCATCCAATATGTAGGAATGCTTGCCACCATAGCTCATTAGTTAGGAGATGGGAAAAAACATAGTTTGAGGACTGTGCGAGTCTTAGAAAAGACTCTTAGGACTCACGAGTCCTAGGGCTCGTTGAGTTGACTTGCCAAGCACTCCCGAACCGAGTCCTAGAGAGTCTAGGCTAGGACTCCCAAGTCCTGGCAAGGGACTCGCACGAGTCCTAGAGTTGGACTCCCAAGTCCCACCTTAGAACTCTTGGGATCGTCTGGAAACAAGGAGTATGAATGTTTAAAATTTGTTTTTTGTTTGTTTTTTTCATTTGAAAGTTTGAAACTATGAGTATGAATGATGAAATTTCAAATATTAAGTGTTTAAAGATCATATAACATGTGTAATATTTGAATTATGAGAAATTGATAATCAAATTAGGCTATTATGTTCTCTAATTGCATTAATTTATTTTTGTTTTTAATGTAAAACTACGATTCTCTTCTTTGTCGAGTCTGTGCCGAGTCCCGAGGCCGAGTCCTATTTTGGGCTGCCGAATTCGTGCTGAGTCCAAGTTTTCGAACTTTGGGAAAAAGGGTGAATCTAGCTACCATCATACTACTAGAACATTATCCTACCATACCCAATTGATAAGTTACTAATGATCTTTTAGAAAGTTTTCCAAGCATAATTGTAGTTGATCAAGAGATTATCTATGTTTTCTTCATTATTTTCACATAAGAAACATCTATTCGCCAATTGGAGATCCCTTTTTTAAGATTATAAATAGTCAAAACTTTCTATGACAGACAATCCACCAAAAAAATCTTTATTTTGGGGATAGTTTTATGCTTCTATATATCGTCCATTTGAAAGGGGAAGGTTGGATTGGATCAATCAAGCTATATCAAAATTGAATGGAGTAATCTCCATTTTGAGTAGCCACACAAACTAAATTATCATACAAAGAATAACTATAGAGTCTTTGCATTGAAATAATGCAAAGAAGTTTAGAGGCAACAAGGATTAGAGGGGGGATTATACCAACTTGGATCAATCCTCCATGAAGGGGGGCAAGAACCAAGGTTCTAGTAGTTCATAACCAAGTTTCTCAATCTTCTTTTTAGATTCATTTGAATAGCAAAACAAATAGGATGGAATTCCATAGGGACAGTAGAGATCCACAAGTCTTCCCAAAACTAGACCTTCTCACTACTTTATTGATTTGATTTGTTAATTAGAGTTAGTTATGGCAGTTGCATGGAAGAACAATAGTCAAACAAAAGTTGAAATTTCTCAATTTATTAGTTAATTGAAATTACCATGAGTTGCATGGAAAAAATATTTTCTTTTATTTTTTTTAATATTTTCTTCAACTAGTCAATAGGTTGCATGAGGAAGATAATTGATTCTTTGTAATAGTTTCTTTTGAGTTATCTCCCCTAATTGAGTAGTTAAGTGAGGAAGATAATTTTTTATTTTTCAATCAATTATTTTCCACCAATTGAAGGACATACTAATGGACGTAACTCTTCAAATTAAAATTCTTAATTAAAATCACATTATTGGAAAAGAGAAAAAAAAATAATTAGAAGGGGTGGAAAAAGGAAAAGGTTAGCAAGAATTGAAGGGATTATTGGGAGGCCACCAAGATTAGGGATCGAGAAGGTTCAAGGGATGAAATATCCCCTTATAATGATTTCAATTTTTCCACTAACACTTCACCCGTTAATGTTAGCATAACCAAATAAACTAGTTGAAAGGAACCCTTTCACTTTCTGATCACCCAGATCTTAGTGTGGGCAAGGTGAGCCCTTACGGTAGAAAAGGGGATTGTTAGCATGTAAAACTGAAACTACTAGAAATTACAAAGAGTGAGGCTCGGCCAATCAAAAGTAATGCATATGCAACTTGAACACTTATTCAACGGGAGTAAATTGACAGCTCAACTAATCAACATGATGATGGATTATAAAGTACTGAAAATTAAAGTATGGGCGGCTTACTAACCCCTTCCGCTTGTTCAGTGGGCAATGCAAAAAAGTAAATGTTGAAAGTAAATGGACGGCGAGGCCTGTCCCTTCCACTAAAAGTGGGAATTACTAGGTAAAGTACATAAATATAAATTGACTGAATGAGTACTATTAATTTCAGCCTTACAATGAGAAGCAATTTGCAAGTTACAAGAGTATAAGCTATCCAATCCACTGCAAAATGATATTAGATGATCTCCAAAACTTCACAAGCTATTCTACTAAGGAAACAAGCTATAAATATGAACTTAACCAAATCTTATATGAAATAACAACGAACAGAAAACTCAAACCAGCAAACTCCAGACTCGGTAAAATGCTTACAACTCAACCAATACACCCAAATGACATGAAATTGAAGGAAAATGAAGCATAGGAGGTAGGCGCCCAAGTCTAAAGCAAGAAACAAGAAGCAGCACCTCTGAATATTTTATACATGCTTTCCAAGGCACTTGTAGGCAAGGTACGACCTTCAAGGAGGGGCGATTAGCAAGAAGAAATTCATTTTCACCATAATAAAATATGAAACTCCACAAATTGAGGCACCCAAGGAAGACTCAAACATGGGTTCAATACCTAGAATCATCAAAAATTCACCCAGTGAGCTACAAGCAAAAACGTGCTACAATTAGCACAAAACCAACAACACAAAAGGACTGAGAAATACACCCAAACTTTAGAAAACGTCAATAAAAAAAATCTCCATTATGCTTAATTTGTTCTTCAGTGTAAAGAATAGTCCAAGGCTTAGCGAGGTGCTATCTTACAAGTACGAAACTAAGTTTTGCTAGGAGGTACATGCATTCCTCAAAAGTAGCAATTTCGACAGTGCTTCGTTATAATTTTCAATGGATACCAGCAATGAAGCCCAACACTCTTATTTATAATCTTCTCCACAAATTCAAAATGTCTTTTCCCTCCAATTAGGGCGCCCAAACTGAAATCCAAATTCACCTTTGTCAAACTGCATTTGCATTTCATTCAAACTTCATTTGCCTCCTTAACTTGGCGTCCAAACATGAGGAGAGATAACTTTATTAAAATTGCAAATATTTTATAAGGTAGGCATCCCACTTTATCAAGTGAAAAATACATTATTAAGGACTTAAATATTACGTCCTCAAAAAGTCTTCCACTTTTAGCTTTTGAAATATTTTTCACTTAAACATTATCTCATCAAACTAGGCATCCTCCAAGCCTTAGCAAAAATATTTCTCTTAAAATAATAATTTCAACTAGTATTGAATTTACCAAAAAGAGCACCAAGAGTGCAAGAGACCAACTACTCAAACCGACTTTCCTAAAATAGCCTCTGAACTAGCCTGTTGGAACCCTGCTAAAAATAACAAGTGCCAGAAATACTGAAATGTGTCAGAAATGTTGATTCATGCTTGAAATGTTGATATGCATCGGAAACCCCAATACTGCACTACTAAAAATAACACTTACTATGAATAGCATACTGCTAAAAATAGTAAGTGTGTCCAAATGCATTTTAACCATATTCTGAGTAGCCGTCACAATTTACTAAAAATAGTAAGTCTGAAAAGGGTTGTCAGATGCATATGCATGTTATACCACTGTGAAGCTCTTTGAAAACCCATAAAGAATCCAGAAACCAATCTTGCATGCAAACCCCTGATTGAAATGCATGTCACTATCATTAAATGCATGTCACATCTCTCTGAAGCTTTTTGAAAACCCAAAAAGAAACCAACAACCAATTTGCAAAACTCCAACATGGAAACCCCTAAATCCTCAACAGAAACCTCCAAGCTGCTGGAAACCCTAATTCTGCCTCTGACTAGCCTATGGGCATCCGAGCATCCGAGAATAGGCTAACAATCACTGACAAGTGTAGTGCTAAAAATGGGGACATTATAAGGGAATCAACATGAGAAAATGTATCAATCTAGTGCTCAACAAATTTTCAATAAGAAGAGTATTGCAATTATTCAAATATGTCGATATTTTCTTGAGGTTTCTTATTATTAAATTTCCTAAATAAATAATCAAATGAAGTTTTAAATCAAGAAAATTTCTATGTACATTTTTATTTCAATTCTTAAAATATTTATGAACTTCTAATTAAACAAGAAAAATGAAATGCAAAAATTTTAAACCTAAATGCTGATTTTATTTTTTTTTAAATTGCACTTAAAGGAAATATGGGCTTGAATTCTATAATACTAGAAGTTATTTCTTAAATAGTTTTATACTTTCCCATTTAACAAATTTGAACAAATAAAAATAAAATAAAATTTTAAATTTTAAATGTTAACACTAGAAATTAATTGTGTTTAATTTTTGTAGCATTCAATTGCATAAACATACCTCAAAATCAATGTATCATTATCTCTTTTAACTCAATAAGCACAAAAAAAATCAAGAAAATTAGTATAATTTAAATTTTATTTTTCATTTATGTTTGTAAATTTATTTTTACAATGTCGAATTCATTTTGTTGAGATACAATTACAAAACTATAAAAAAATATAGGTCAAACTTAAATTCCTCTTTTTATTCAGTCAATGTGCACATATATAATATGTTTATTATTAAATTTTCATTTTTCAAATTAAATTGAAAGAAAAGGAAATAATATGTATATTTATGTTTACAAAAATTATGGTTAGAAGGTCACAATCTATGGATACAGGTTGTCCCTCTCATAGGGTGGTGTGACGTGTATACACCACTCCCCACTCATGGGTGTGAGCTATATATACACAAGCCACCCCATATTATGATTTTCCCCGTTCTTTCTATATATTGCTTTGAATAGTAAATAAATAATGAATAAATAATTATAATATAAATAATTAGATAAGAAAATAAAACTATTAAATAGATTATATATAAATATATACATAAACATTAATTTTCTTACAGTTAAAATTGATTATAGAATACAATCTATGATGGAGGAAAGCATATAATGGTAAATGGAGTTATATTGGAACAAATAGACTCTCTTAAAGGCTGGTGCGTTTGCCTAGACTACATTACATAAAAGGATTTTAACTAGCAATCGTCTCGATGTTGTTGGAATGGTTGGTCCCTCTCAATGTATAATGTACAAAGTGGATGGGGAGGTTGTTAACCATCTTTTAATTAATTTTCTCTTTGCTAATGAAAGTTGGGAATGGCTACATAGTTCTCTTAATTGGAAAGGGGTTATACCAAGGGGCATATATGATTTGTTTATGAGCTGACCATGAACTTGTCCCTTTGTGTGGGAAGGAATTTAGATCTTAGGCCCATCTCTTCTAATATGGGAAATATGGAAGGAGAGAAACAATAGAATATTCAATGAAAAAGAAAACAATGTGAAAATGGTTATAAAGAAAATCGAGAAAGAGATCAACAAAGTTGTGATGGCCAAAATTGCTTCTTCCTTCCTAAATCCCTTTACTAATTGGGATTGGAAGATCATGAAAAAATGGGGAACCCTAAGCATATCACAAAAAAATTGTTCATGTACCCCCAAAATAGAGGCATGTATACATAGATTCCCATCACCCAACAAGAAACATAAGATGAATTTTGATGACACCACAAAAAAAAATATTTACATCTTTGACATCAACATTACAATAAGAAATTCTCAAAATGATATTACCTAATAGTATCCAAGAAATTACCTATATGTACACCAACAACAAAGCAAAATTCATAGCATTATTAACCAAACTCATCGTACAAAAAATAAACTATCACAAACATTGATATCATTTTTTAATTTTTTTTTATGAATAGGCGTCTATATCTATATTAATAAAAGATAAATATACACATTCACAAAAAAAAGGTGGGTGGTAAGAAGGCACACCCCAAGAGTCACATGGGTAGGGCCCATAAAATCAAAGAGTCTTGGGCCACACCCATAAATCAAGAAAGATTACAAAAACAACAAATAAAAAGGCCATTAAGCAGCCATAGCAATGCCAATAGAGGGTGGCGGGTCCCTATCATTCAGTTTTCCCCATACAACAGCGGGGTCCGGAGTGATGTCAGGAGGAGCCCAACCATCGTCATCTTTCTCAGTTTCTTTATCTTTATCTTCACAACGAAGTCAAATTACCAAGTCCAAACGCACGAGCCACTTAGAAGTATCAATGGGCCAACCAAAATTGCTTCCAGGGGCATCACCAAAGGCCACCCAGAAGCTCCACTTCCACCCTCGCTGCTCCTCCAGAAGACCACCCCAGATCATCTCGTGAAGGAGAAAAGGGCGACCACCTACTAAGGGAGAGCCGCAACGAGGAGGATCCTGAGAACGGGGGGCAAAAACATTGATATCATTTGGAGGAACTCCTTGATATGATTCAATGTCGTTCGGAGTAGGAAAATTAATAAAATGGAAACTTAAAAACATTGTGTAATCAATAATCAATATGGTCGCTTTTTTTTTTTTTTATTGATAATATGGTCGCTTCTTGATGAGTTGGACAATGCATCGATTTCACATTGTTATTGTGTAGGAAATTGCACAACCGATTTCCTAGAAAACAAACATCCCCTTATGATCTTTCTCCATTAGGCGATCTTGGCTATTTAAATCGGGACCATGAATCAACATAGCTTGTACTAGTCTAAACTCCAATTCTAGAATGGGACGCTGTAGTGATCCACTTCCTCCTCAAGTTTCACTGCAAAAGGAGATAAATAGACATACACGCATCCTACTCAGAGGAAACAATAAAATGAAAATATCTATCATATGTAGATGCCTCCACACAACTCAGAAGAGTGTTCAAAATAGAATATACAGATAAGGAGAACACTATTCAGAAGGTTATTAGTTTCATTCCTCTTCGAAGGTGAGCATATTCATGATGGAAAACTTGTGGAGATCATCCTAAAAAATTTAATAATGATCTTTGGGAAAAAGATTGGAGTACCATCACTATGGATGGCCTTATCATGAACGATTGAATCAATTGAAATTTGATGCTATAGATTCCTTTTGCTGGAATATTTGACATAGCCACGACATGTCGTAGTGAGGAACATAGACAAGAAATTACCCTATTTCAGGAAGGCATAGAAAAGGACAATATAGAAGATTTCAACTTCTACATTGCTCAAATGGATCATATCATGACTCTTATGTAGATTGAACATGGTTTTGAGGTCTTAGAAAGGCTACACTATGTAGTCCACCATTGTCAAAAGATGGCCAATATTTAAAACTCCCAAATCCTTATATTTTATTTGGTTATTAATGAAAAGGGAACTATCTTCATGATAGCAACTTTTATATATATATATATATTACAATAGGAGATTAATATCATATAAAAGTCACTTTAACACATGAATAATGATATAAGGAATACACTTAAAATAAATATGAAATATACATACCATTATATCATGTTATATATTTGAACAAGTTAAATAAAACTAAAAATTGTGTAGATTAATAAAACATAATTTGTTACATATTAAACACATTTGTTGAGGATAATGTTTTGAGAAGCATATTTCAAGATGGTTGAATATATAGATCAAGGTATATCAAAATAACCAATAGAAAATAATAAAATAATGCATACACCATTTAGAATAGGAGTTGTAAAATTAATAAGAAATAGTTGTAGTTAAGTCAAAGAATATATTTAGACTAGAAGTAAGAGATTGAGACTTAGCATAGAAAGAGCAATTCATATATTGAGACTTAGCATAAAAAACACAATTCATATATTGAGACGTAGCATAGAAAACACAATTCATGTTATGAAAGTTTTACTATAATTTTTGTTTTCTTGAAATTTAGAAAATCATTTTTGAAATGCTTGACCTTGAGTTCAAGGATGAATATCAAACAAATAAATTAGTGAGTTTAGTAGACATATCAAATAACTTATAAATATGTATTCATTCAAGTTCTATGGGAAGTTACATTTGAATCTACAATCTTAATAATTGATTATTTCTTGTGAAATTTTTAACTAAGTCCAACTAGTTAGATAGTAGTCCTTACCTTGATTAGATGCAAATTAGCCAAAAAATAATATTAAACAATTTTGTAGACACCTAAATTTGGACACTTACATTTGTCCAAATTTATTCTTTTTCATCTAAATATCCTCTTACTTGTATTAATTAAGTAATATTACTATTATTTAATTAATACCCCTAAAATCCTCTAAATCTCTAAGGTATCTAGTTAAATAATTAAATACCTTACCCTTTATCCCCCTTTTCCTCAAAGAATTAAATAAATAAGACATTTATTTAATTCCTCACATGTCACATCCTTCATAATCCTCTTCTAATCTGAATTAGTCTAATTAATCCATGATTAGGATGTGCACACCCTTAATCAGGATTAATGTCACATCCTCCATATTTTGCCACTTGCCTTTAATCCCCCATTAATCTTCTTAATCACTTGTTTGCACAACCTTGATCTAATCACATGCCATCTTTGGTATGTCCTCCAAATCAACCTTTCATAAGGGATTTCTTTTTTAAGCATTGACCTCTTCCTTATGTGAATTAAAAATTCACATTTATTCACTCAATGCATTTCTCTTCCCCATGCAAGTTGTTGGGAAATTCTAAATTCTCTCACTTATAACATGAATAACATGGGACAAGGGCTTACTTTATAAGGACCTTGTCTTATCCACAAGGTACTTCTAATCATGTGAATTTAAAATTCACATTTATTCTCCCAACCACTTCTCCCTTCCAATCATGTGAATTCACATTTATTCCCCCAACAACTTCTTTCATCCCCATGATGATAATATAGGACTTTCTAAAATTCCTCACTTGTCACCATCACCCTCATATGGGGATAAGAACTTCCTTTTTAAGGAGATATTCCCCTAATCCCAAGGTACTTGCAAGTACCTCCACCTCACACGTCCTCTTTCCACATCACCTATCCTTGTGACACCTCCTCTTCCACATGGTAGGATGTAAGGGCTTGTGAGTCCTCAACTCACCATAGTCCTCCATCTTTTCCATGTTGGCTAAATCCTAGCCATTGGATCCTTTAGAGACTCTTCCCTTAAAATAGAAGATTTTGTCTCATTTTCATGGACACATCTCATAATTTCAATCTTCAAGCAATTTTACTCTCAAGTATTTTGCATTCAACCTCCATTATTGCATTTTGAAGCTTTCATTACATCCATTTGAATTAATCTATCAAAACATCCACATCTTTCATTGCATTCATCATCTCATATAGATCACATCGTATAGCATTTTAGTCTATTTTCCATCAAGGAGCACAAATTCAAGCTACATCAAAGGGCCAACCAAAAATATCAACTTGAAAAAAGGTATATCTCTTGTTTATCTTTCCTTTTGTTTGAGTTCAACTTAGGCTAATCTTAAGGTGGTGTTGTGTTATTTCTCCTTTGCATTTTTTTGTTGTTTTTGAATCTTTTAGGTTTAGTAAATAGTGCTGCATTACATTTCTAGCACGCCCGGTGGGGCCCACAAATGGGTCTTTTTCTTTCACGTCTCTATTGTTTGACATTTTGTAGGTTCAAGTTACACAGAGGCAACTCCGCAATAGATAGGGGCGCCCTTTCCCTCAATAGGGGTGACCCTGCCCTAGGATAGGCGATCTTGCCCCAAGACAAGCGACCTTGACCTAAACAAAGGCGATTCTACCCTTGCAGAATCATCCATCTATGAAACATAAGCAAATTTGCTCCTTGTTTCCTGAACAGGGGCGACCTGGTCATTGATAGGAGTGACCTTGCCCTAAATAGAGACGACCCTTCCCTAACAAGGGCAACCTTGACCTATACAGAGGCGGCTAAGGTCAAAAACAATGATTTAAACTTCGTTTCCAGAGTTAGTTTTTTGTTGTTTTGATTAATACTGACCACCTAACTTGTCTTGTTGGTGATTGTGCTAGTTTTTACTAACATTTGTGCAGTTGCATTCATGGTTGTTGAAGACCGAAGACTAAAAAACTTCTAACATATTTGCTGCAAGACAAACATGCCAAGTTTAGTAGTTAGTTAGTTTGCTTTTCATTTTCATACTAATTAGGCACATAGTTTTAAGTAGGGGGAGTCAATATATTGTGTGCCTTATTTCTAAAGTAAGCTATTGACGTATCCAATCCCCTTGTGCCATTTGGCGATCCTGGATGAAGAAAAATCATAGTTTACTTTTTTCTTTTTGTTACCTAAGGGGCGCTACATCGTTCAAGCTTTCCCCTTGCACTTCGTGTGAGCCTGGGGAGTAGCCGAAAATGTTTAGTGTTCTCTTTTTAGCAGGACCTTCCTAGGGATTTCATCACCCCAAGGGACGATCCCAACCATGTGTACCAACGGGGTATATAAAGGGCAGAGAGCCAAAGTTGTACCCCAATCCAGTCATGTCATGTTTGGCAGAGTGTCAAAGCTAGGGTGATACTTAGATAAGATGTGAAGAGTTGGTATGAACCTCCAATACCTCATTGGGGTTCCCAACTCACGCTTGTAGACAGGCTGGTGTTCACAGTTGTGCCTCACGTACCATGCATATATTGAGGACTCCCTAGTTTTCCTTATTTAGCCTAGTTAGAGGACCGTGTTGGCCATACCCTTTTCACTAAATCTTAAGATTATGTTGCTTGAACTATCTTTTCTATGCAAAACCAGTGAATTTATGTTTAGTCAAGTCAGCCTTACCTTCTGCTTGTTGTTTGTTGTGTTTTTGGTCCTTTTCCATAGTCATTTTCATCCAAGTCAAGTTCAGGTCTTTTGATTGAGGCAACCTCGCCCTGAACAGGGGCGACCTTTCCCTTAACAAGGGCGACCTTGCCCTCAATAGGGGCGACCTTTCCTTCTGTCTTAATCATTTCCTAGCCTGTTTATGTCAGAATTGCCCATTTTTCACTGAATAGGTGACCCTACCCTGAACAGGGGTGATTCTTCCCTTTGTCTGAGTCACTGTCAGTCAAACAACCTGCTTCATCAAGAGGGACAACCCTGCCCTAAGACAGGTGACCCTGCCCTAAGATAGGTGACCCTGACCTCTAGAGGGGTGATTTTGCTTCCTGACCAAGTCAACCCATCACATTCGACTATTTCACCAATAGGGGTGACCTTGCCCTCAGTTGGGCGACCTTCACCTTAACAGGGGTGACCCTACCCCCCAGTTGGGTGACCTTTCCCTCTGTCTTCCATCTCGTCAGTTCGTTCATCTGTCTCGTCAGTTTGTTCATCCGTTCTATCAGTCCATTTACCCATTAGGAACATCCGTTTCTTCATTTTGAGCATCTCTTTCCTCATTCCAAGCATCCATTTCCTCATTCTAAGCATCCATTTCCTCATTCTGAGCATCCATTTCCTCATTCTGAGCATCCATTTCCTCGTTCTGAGCATCTGTTTCCTTGTTCCAAGCATCTATTTCTCATTCTGAGCATTTGTTTCCTTGTTTTGAGCATCTGTTTCCTCATTTTGAGCATCCATTTCCTCATTCTAAACATTTATTTCTTTGTTGTGAGTATCCATTTCTCGTTTTGAGCATCCATTTCCTTGTTCCGAGCATCCATTTCTCATTCTGAGCATCCATTTTCCCGTTTTGAGCATCTGTTTCCTCGTTCCGAGCACCCATTTCCTCGTTCTGAGCATCCATTTCCTCATTCCAAGCATCCATTTCTCGTTCTAAGCATCCATTTCCTTGTTTTGAGCATCCATTTCTCTTTTTGAGCATCCATTTCCTCGTTCCGAGTGTCCATTTTCCCATTTCGAGCATCCATTTACTCATTTTGAGCATCCATTTCCTTGTTCCAAGCATCCATTTCTCATTCTGAGCATCTGTTTTCTCGTTTTGAGCATCCGTCTCCCCGTTTCGAGAGTCCATCTCCCTGTTCTGAGAGTTTGTCTACCCGTTCTAAGAGTCTGTTTCCCTGTTCGGAGGGTCTGAAAGCCAGATAGGCGACCTTGCCTAGTAGATAGGCAACCTTTCCCAACAGATAGGTGACCTTGCCCAGTAGATAGGCGACCTTTCCCAATAGATAAGCGACCTTACCAGCAGATAGGCGATCTTTCCTAGAGATAGGTGACCTTGACCCATAAATAGGAGACCTTTCCCTCCAGATAGGTGACCTTTCCCAACAAATAAGTGATCTTTCCTAGCAGATAGGTGACCTTGACCTAGAGGTAGGTGACCTTGACCCATAAATAGGCGACCTTGCCCCAAAGATAGGTGACCTTCATCCTAGATAGGAAACCTTGCACCTTGGTTAGGCGAGTCTGACCTTTATCCAGCCATTTTGCATCTTTTGTTCACCTGTAGTTTACATTTCGATCCATCTACATTCTCCCAAGGTCATTTGTTCATCATTTGAATCATATAGGTACATCATAAAGCATCTTTAGGTTACATATCCCTCATCGTTTTCTCAATCCAAATCCCTTGAACTTCGTTTCAAAATTTATTATCCAAATTGACCTAGGTGTTTGAATATGATCATCATCATCCACATCTGCTTAGGGTTGTCATTTGTCCTGAGTCAGACATCGTCATCGGCCCAATCAATCCACTTTCAATCTCAAGGTGGATTTAGTGTCGCAATCATCTATCTATCCTTTAATCTAATCAATCAACACCCTAAGTCACCTAGGGTAATCTCTGAACTTGGTTTAGAATCCCTTTCATCATCCTATCTGATCCATCATTTGATCTTATCAATTGTTTCATCAATCGATCTTATCCAATCTAATCCAACCACATCCCTATTTGATCACCCAATCAATCAACTTCCATCTTGAGGTAGATTTAGGGTCGTAATCATCCTATGGTAATCCAATCCCATCGAACCTCTAAACTTGGTTTAGAATCAATCTCATCGCATCATCCAATCATCCTAATATGACCTTTAATCCAATCCTAATCTGAGCTTTAATCCAATCCCAATCTGAGCTTAACCTAAATCCCAATATGAGCTTTAGTCTACCTACACCTAAGATCTTCTGATATCGAAACAAATCTTAAGATCCATTCCTCTATCTTCTTCCAATCCATCCTATTTATCCTTTCATCAACTTTTCTTTCCTCCTAATTATCTGTTCTTATCTTTTCAATCCCTATCCATCTAATCTAACATCATGAATCCTTATCCTTCACCAATGCAACCAATAATAGTAGTCAAGGGGAATCCTAATTACGTTGATGATAATGAGAGTTTGGTTGATCAAGAGGAATATGACATAGATCCCCTTGATGCTATCATTTCTAGTAAGATTTCCCCAACCACTTTCCAAAATCCAATTACCTCTCCGAGCTATCCTGTTACATCTTCATCCACACCTAATAACGCTCCTTATGCTACCTTTGACAAGGGATATCCATTATCTTCCCCGTCCACATATTCATCATACCCTTCATCTACATCTTTCTTTTATCCAATACCCACATCCTCTTATCCCAATCTACCATCCCAATCTTCCCATCCTAATCTACCATGCCAATACTCCTATTACAATCCCCCATCCATATCCCCTATCCTAATCCTCCTTACCAGTCTCCCCATCCTAATCCAACATCCACACTTTTTTATCTTAATCCTACACCCCCATCAACCTATCCTAATCCAACATCTGCATCTTCCTATCCTAATCCATCATTCACATCCTCCTATCTCAATCCACCATCTCAATCTTCCCATCCTAATCTACCATCCCAATACCTTTATTATAATCCACCACCCATATCCTCTTGTCCTAATCCACCATCCCAATATCCCTATCTTAATTCCCCATCTACTTCCTCTAACATCAATCCACCATCCACGTCTTCCTATTCTAGTCCGCTATCACAATATCCCTACCTTAACCCTCCATCTAATCTTGATCACCCCTCCAATCCTAATACTCCATATACTCTTAGTCCTCCATCCAATCCCGCTCATCAATCTAATCCTAGTCCACCAATCCATATTCCTAGTCCTCCACCAATCCTTAATCCTTCGTCTATTCCCATCACCCTAGCTAAGCCTAGAATATGTACGATTCTCACTCCAAAAGTTCTCCAAGGACTTATGACAAAAAAGACATCCCCAACTCCACATCCTAAAGTTGTGGAACCATGCCATCCCAATCCATCATCCATGGTCACTAGTGATGATACCCTTCTCTGTACCACACCTATCATTGCTGTTACCGCCCCTAGCACCACTCAAACCAATGAAACCATAAAATCCGTTGAATCCATTGAACCCCCATCTCCTACTCCAAGATTCATCGAACCCATTGAAGAAAACCAAACCCAATCACCACCTTCTACTCCTAGATCCACCCAATCCAGCGAAGACACTCAAATCCAATCCACTCTTCCCACTCCTAGTATCACTAAAATCCACTCCCATGAACTTCATGAATCTCCCATCCTTCCATCTCCCCCGCTTTTGGAGTCCATCCAACATTCCTCCATTATCATGTCTCCCGCACACGATGAGTCATGCCAAGAGCTTGATCCAAACCATACCAACATATCCCCTTCTCCACATCAAGATCTTGTCATCCCATCTAGTCCATCTCAAGATCATAGTCCCCCATCCATTCCATTCCATGATCTCCTTGTCACTCAAGATCCCACCACTCCATCTCATGAGCCCTTATCACCTGCTGCCACAAATCCAGATCCTAGCATGTCACCTAATCCCTCTCTTGATCCATTACCATTGGCTCATCCCAATCAAGATGTTGCTATCCTATCATCTCCATCTCATGATCCTCCATCGTTGCCTAAACCTACTATCCCGACATCACTTTTATATCCCCTTGGTACTCTCAAATTCTTCCATGGTGGTATCCTTACATAAGAAAAACAAAGCATATATACCACCCATCATCCTCCGCCTAATAATGGACTCACATCATTCTTCTAGAATAACAAAAATCCTATCATGGATCAAATGCTCAAGAACATGAACTATCAAGGAAAAGGTTTAGGCCTTCATGAGCAAGGTATTTTGGAGCCCATCCAAGTCAAAGAACACTCCTATACACAAGGTCTCAGATGTACTGCTTGTGAATCGCAATCCAAAAATGTTGTTACAACCTCCACATACCCTCAACAATCCTCTTCTAAATGAATAAGAGGCTCCTCCCATCACTCCACTAGATAGTTTTCTACCATCCCCCCTCCTCCATTGTATCGCCTCAAAAAAACCATCCATATTCCTCCTTTATCTGCTCCATTCATTTTGGGTCCTTACATCCCTCCATCCAACATCTACTCCATCCATTTTGGGTCCTTATGTCCCTCCACCCACTACGTCTACTTTGGGCCCTTATATCCCAAAATCACCTCTTCCATCTTGCTCTATTCATCCTTTCATCCATCCATCACCTATCCATGTCACCCAACATAAACATCCCACTCTCATATTCCCCAATTAGGATCAACAAAGGCACATACCTATACATCCTCCATCCACATATCATCCCCAAAATCCTACCTCCATAACTCCATTCATGTTTCCTCCACGTCATCCATCCCCTCACACCAATCCCATTTCTATTAAAAGCACTTTGGATACTAAAGTAAAAATGCATCAATCTAAAGATCCACATTAATCTAAAGCTCCTTATGTCCCCTTAAAAGGACATGGTAAAGAAAAGAAAAATAAAATTCAAAATCCAAATCAAACTCATAGGCCACAAAGGCCCACCAAAGGAAAGATCAAAACCATGTGGATCCCAAAGAAAAAAGATGCAATGCCTTCAAATGAAAAATCTGTAACAACATACAAAATTACTAATCCAAAATCTAATCATATGCATCCATATTCTCCTAAAGCTATTTTGGGTCCTTATGTCCCAAAATTCACTATCCCATCTCCTCCATTATCCCCACATCATCCATCCACTAATCCTCCTATCCTTTCCCATCAACCACCATATGTGCCAATGTTGGTCCTAAACACATATCCCCATCACACACCTACCCCACCATTCCATCCATACACTTTCCAACATCCCATCCATTATCCCACATATCTCGCTCATCCAATCCCTTTAATCCATTCTTTTGCATAATCCATTCATCCTAATAAGGTTGTACCAACATCCAATAGTCACTTCACACATGGGCTCTTAATACCTTGTATGGAACTTGATGCTTGAGTCCATCTATTTCCTTACCGCATGTCTACTAAATCCACTAATCCACCTCCCTATCCTTATCCATCTCCACCTGCATACAATCCACAAAATCAGAAAAATCCACAAAAAAGTCACAAAAATATTCAAAAAAGAAAAGAAAAAAAGAAAAAGTAAAGAAAAATAATTCGTCCAATGGTGAAATCTTGGAAAACAAGTGCCTTGGATAAGTTCCATGATGAAAACCTACAAAATAGGCATCATGTGTAAATCCCCCATCCAGCTTACTTCCACACTTGGGGGCAACTGTGTCCCCTTCATCCATCTCCTCCATCCCATCTATCTTACGCATCCTGTCTGTCATATCCCATTTATCCCAATCCCTCCATCTTTCTTGTGATCTTGATATAGATAGGGGAAAACATATATACATGCTTTGGACACCTCTTGGCATATATTCCCCTCATCCATACACTATTGTATTCCTCATCCTCTATATCTACCTTTTTCATCCATGCATACTATCCACATCTATATGTCTTCCTTGTCCACTCGTCATGCTACCATCAATCTACCTTCCTTATCTAGGAATTTTATTGATATCCATCTCATTCCCTTATCTTCCCATCCACTCATCTCCCATCCCTCCTGCCTCATCACACATGACATATCTAGAGTGGGGGCATCTACTTCCTTTATGACATAGTCCTTGGAGACACCCTTCATCTATCATAGCATCCCTTCTATCCCTCATCCTTATCCCTCCATCCATCCATCATAATGTACCTTTCATCTCTCCATCCTTATCTCCTTACCCATCCAAAAATGTTTGCCATCTCCCAATCCTTATCCCTCTATCCATCCATCCAAACAATCTCTTCCATCTCCCCATCCTTATCTTCGTATCCATCCAAACAATCACCTCCATCTCCCCATCCTTATCTTCTTATCCATCCAAACAATTACTTCCATCTCCCCATCATTATCTTCCTATCCATCCAAAAAATCCCTTCCATCTCCTCATCCTTATCCCTCTATCCATCCATCCTCGCAATCCCTTTCGTCTTCCAAATCCTTACCTTTCCATCTATCCATCCAGTAACCTTTTCCCCATCCAAATCTGTATCCCTTTATCCATCCATTCTAGCATCTTTCCATCTCCTTATCTTTATCTATCCATCCCTTCATCTTTATCCTCATCTCATCTCACAATCCCTTGCCATTGGTATTTTACTATAGGCTTCCCCCATGCAACCTAATTCCATCTATCTCATCGTCATCGCTCCCCCTCTTTAACCAATCTTTCCGATCTCCTGTCACTTCCCATCACTCATCTCTCCCTCATATCACCCTCCCAATTCATCTTTTGATGATTTAGATAACTATCCCATCCCTAAGCTTCATGCAATCACCACCATCCTATCCAACAAGTCTATCTTGTCTCATCATATTGGTTCCATCTTTTTATCCGATTATCATGGTTATCTCATCATCCCTTTTCCATCGTTTGTCTTCGGCCTTTTGTTGAACTACATTTCCCCCGTGCTTTCACGTAGGAAAGGTCAATCAATTTATCCACCCCTGGGGCTTTTTTCCATTCTATCTTGGTCATCCATCAAGGTCTCCATTGTCTTCTTTCCACTTTTATCCATGGTCGATCATCAGTCTTTTATCGAACTACAAGGGCTTTGTGCTTTCATGTAGGCAAGGCTAATCTTTGATCGGCCCTTGAGCCCCTAGGTCATTAGGGTGTGTCAGTATTGTGTCTTGTATCTGGCGTCTTGTGTCGTTTCGTCAAGTATGTCCTTATCTAGCTGGTTCTTCATAAATGAGACCCATTATTATCACGAGGTTCAATCAGTTTTGAGTATCCCACGTCATATCAATCTTTTAGTTTAGTATCCATCTTTGGTCTCAACAAGATGCATCCTTCCTAACAAACTTCATCACTCCCATCCATCCTCTCGATCCTATGGCAAAGGATGTTTTAAAATTGATTGTGACCTTTTGATACTTTTGGCTTTTGTTTATCATTTGAGCTCCCTATCATCACTTGTCAAGGCCACCATAATCTATCATATCATGGTGTGTTTTGATTGGTAAACATAGGGTCATATATTGATATTTTTGCTTTGTTGTCTTCTTGGTTGTCCCATGTCATACCCACCAACATCCTTGTGGTCTTGTGTTATGTTGGGGCATCCTTTGTGCTTGTGGTTATCCCAATACCTGGCCCAACCAAAGTCATCATGACTTTGGGGTGTTGGGATAGCCTTCTTTTCTGTTGTGTTTGTTTTATGCATTAGACACTAATCCATCTTGGTTTCACATACTCTGGCACCTGGTGTCTTATGCTATAGCAAAAATTAGTGCTCCGAAAATGGAAAATTTCATTACGATTGCATTTCATTTTCCATTCCATTGCATTGCATGTATCCTCCATCTCTTCTTATCCATCTTTTCATCAATCCTCATCATATCATCATCTTTTCAATTTTTTTAGAATAATATAGATTGGTTATTCTAAGCATCTTTTCCTCCATCATTTTTATTCTTTTCCTCCATCATTTTTATTATTTTCATCCCTCTCACATCTCAATCCAATCCTCATCCATTCAATCTAGCACACATCATCTAATCACATCCTTGGTCTTGTTCCCAACCTTGCTACAAGCCTTGATCCAATCATCATCATCATCATCATCGAGATGTATCCTTCCCTATCCTTTGGTGTTGTTTTGGGATGTATCCTTCCCTCATCAACAACACTTTCATCATCATCATCAAGATGTATACTTCCTTATCCTCATGTTGTCTTGGGTTATATCATTCCCTCATCGACAACACTCCATCCATCATCAACCCATTTTGGCTTGTAGCTTGACTGGGGCAACATCACCTTTGTCCTGAAATCCATTTGTGCTTCCCAATCTCCCATCGCTTATCATCCTCTCTTATCCATCATTTTGTATCATCTTCCCCATCTACTCTCTCATCGTCTCATCCATTTCGAGAGCACACCCGTATTCTCTTGAACCCGCATGTCCTCTCGAAGGGGCATCCTCAATCCCTAACCTTCATCTTCACTTCTATCATCCTTCTTCCTAGTCACTCCTTTGATGACTAGGGCATCTTTCCCAATCTAATCATCTTCTTCATGGTGCTATCTTTTAATCTTTTTTGAAATGATGCTACTTCATTACACCATCTCAAAGAGGGGAAAAATGTAGACACCTAAATTTGGACACTTACATTTTTCCAAATTTATCCCTTTTTGTCTAAATATCCTCTTGCATTAATTAAGTAATATTACTATTATTTAATTAATACCCCTAAAATCCTCTAAATCCCTAAGGTATCTAGTTAAATAATTAAATACCTTACCCTTTATCCCCTTTTTCCTCAAAGAATTAAATAAATAAGACATTTATTTAATTCCTCACACGTCACATCCTCCAAAATCCTCTTCTAATTTGGATTAGTCTAATTAATCCATGATTAGGATGTGCACACCCTTAATCAGGATTAATGTCACATCCTCCATATTTTGTCACTTGCCTCTAATCCCTCATTAATCTTCTTAATCACTTGTTTTCACAACCTTAATCTAATCACATGCCATCTTTCGTATGTCCTCCAAGTCAAACTTTCATAAGTGCTTTCTTTTTAAGCATTGACCTCTTCCCCATGTGAATTAAAAATTCACATTTATTCACTCGATGCATTTCTCTTCTCCATGCAAGTTGTTGGGAAATTCTAAATTCTCTCACTTGTCACATCAGTCACATGGGACAAGGGCTTCCTTTATAAGGAGCTTGTCTTATCCACAAGGTACTTCTAATCATGTGAATTTAAAATTCACATTTATTCTCCCAACCACTTCCCCCTTCCAATCATGTGAATTTAAAATTCATATTTATTCCCCCAACAACTTCTCTCATCCCCATGATGATAAGAGAGGACTTTCTAAAATTCCTCACTTGTCACCATCACCCTCATATGGGGACAAGAACTTCCTTTTTAAGGAGATATTCCCCTAATCCCAAGGTACTTGCAATTACCTCCACCTCACATGTCCTCTTTCCAAATCACCTATCCTTGTGACACCTTCTCTTCCACATGGCAGGATGTGAGGGCTTGTGAGTCCTCAACTCACCACAACCCTCCATCTTGTCTATGTTGGATAAATCCTAGCCATTGGATCCTTTAGAGACTCTTCCCTTAAAATGGAAGATTTTGTCTCATTTTCATGGACACATCTCATCATTTCAATCTTCAAGCAATTTTACTCTCAAGCATTCAACTTCAAGAATTTTGCATTCAACCTCCATTGTTGCATTATGAAGCTTTCATTGCATCCATTTGCATTCATGTATCAAAACACCCACATCTTTTATTGCATTCATCATCCCATCTAGGTCACATTGCATAGAATTTTAGTCTATTTTCCATCAAGGAGCACACATTCAAACTACATCAAAGGGCCAACCAAAAATATCAACTTGAACAAAGGTATATCTCTTGTTTATCTTTCCTTTTGTTTGAGTTCAACTTAGGCTAATCTTGAGGTTGTGTTGTGTTATTTATCCTTTCCATTTCTTTGTTGTTTTTGCATCTTTTAGGTTTAGTAAATAACACTGCATTACAAATATAACTAAGTTCCATCTCAATATGTAGATAGTGAAATTAGTCAGCTATTTTAAATAAGTTGTTAGACATTAAATGATGATGGTTTATATTATTGTTTATTTCAAGATTCTAAAGATTCACTCATGAATATGTAATTTAGTAATACTTAAATTAATGGATAGTTCCTTTATTCCTTAATGTTATTTTGAACTTTATCTCAATATGGTATTTTAGATGGAATTACTAAATTTAATGTCTAATTAGCTTTCATTATTTTTCTTTAAGCTCATTTTCAAAGATATAAATTAAGTTAGTATATATTAGACAATTTAGATTTTCTTCCATTTTCTAGATTAGTTAAACAAACTTGAACAAGACACGAGACAAAAACTAGCATTCTCAAGTGTGACATTGGTTTCCTTAGTTTGTGTTTATGGGTAATTTCATCATTCTTGAACTAGTACACTTATAGAATAATAAAATTGCATCAATGGTGCCTATGACATTGTCCCTATGATTACCAAGGAGAAATAAAGGACATCTTGTTGATTTTAAATATGAGGAATAGGTAATCTTCTCTGGTTCACAAACTAAGAAAGATAAATCAAAGAACAAAACTAACAGTAGATCAAACTAAGAAAACCATCACCATCATATAGATTCAAAGGGAAGTATAATTATCTTTATATATATTTTTAGAAATAGAATCTTTTAATTTCAAAGTAATTTTTCTATAGTTTTATGTGGAATAGAACTATCAATATCTAGTTCAAAAGGACTTTCATTTATTTTAATATGAGTAGGCAATAGATTCAATTAGTAAACAAGTATTGGTAATGGTGAAAAAATACTTTGAAATTAAATGCTTCCCTTAATGGGTATCATTTGAAGAGGAACTATCTAGGGAAAAAGGGTCCTATTGTGCAGTTTTCGTACACACGCCCCACTAAAAGTAGGGGCCCTCTTTTGCTCGGGTTTTTGATGCTTTGGCCCTTTGTTTTTGAGGTTTTGTTGCCTTAACGCATGCTTGAATGTTTATCTTATTTGTGCATATGCCCCCTTTCTAAGAAGTACTTTGAAAATCTAATGTTTTGAGCTCATTTTGGGTTTTTGGCTCTTCTTAGGATTTTCCACCCCATCTGGATTTTCCCGGATTTCACTCAAAGCCCGACAGCTGATGTTTTGCACTGTTTTCAGGAGATTTCGGTCTTTCACAGAATTTCGCATGGATCGGATTTTCTCGAAGTTTCGTCTCCTTGTCGAATTCCCGGATTGGGGTTGGTATGTCATTTTTATGAATATTGATGGCCCAGTTGCTGTATTCTCCTGTTGATTGATGATTTCAATGGTTCCTTGCATTCTTATTATTGCATTTTCGAGCTCGACCCTGTGTGTATGATTGTTTTCATTTTGGTTGATTTTGGGGTTTTTGAGCTTGTGTGATTGCCAGCCCTAGGTGAGTTTGTGAGCTTGTTTTCAATTTCATTTAAGTGAAACTCACATGTGTCTCCTTTGAATAACCCATCCTCGAGCTTAATAGGGGTGGCAATCGAAACTTGGGCTAACTCCCTTGCGTTCATGGTGAAATTTTAGGGTTTCGACTTTAGAGCCATCACCAATACTGATCGAATTGCCCTTGAGTGAATTCTGAGTCTGGATCCATCAATGAATGATTTGAGACAAAAATCATTTGAGCCCAAGTCCTCAAATTTGTGATCTTTCGATCAATTTGAGTAAAATCATGGGAGAACGTCGAAGTTCGGGTTTTCTTTTAGTTTTGGGATTTTCCTGTGCTGGTGGATTCTCCCGATTTTCCTTAACTGATCCGTTTTCCTGAAATCCGAAGTTTTTCCTGCTTCACAGATTTCCACTCCCTTCAGATTTTCCCAAAATTTCTGTTGTCTCTTTATTTTTCGAAACTTGTAGACTGTTGTTGTTTTCGCGGAAATCCATCCTGGGCAAATTTCTCCAAAGCTTTGTTGAAAATGATGAATTGTGAGATTGCATGAATTATTAGCTACTGATTGTGCATTATGTGATCTTTCATGCTGTTTCTTATCTGATTGTGATTGATTGAATGATTTTGTGATTATTTCACCAGAATCCACCTGACTCGAATTTCCCCAAAATTCCCTTCTGGCCTAAATTCCGCGAAGGGGTGAAAATCCCAAACTGTGAAGGAAATGCGTTAACGATATTTCTAGGTCAATTTTGATCTTTGCTTGGAATTATTTGAATGATGAATATATTATTTGTGATGGGCTAATTTTGATCCTCATGTTATAATGGATATTAGTGATGGTGGTTTTTGCTGAGTGCAGGCTGAATTTAACAAGGTCGTCAAGGAAGTTCTAGAGGAGATTAATTCGATTGATGGATGTATTAAAGTATTTATTAATTCACTTGTGGTTGACCTGGAGGGGATTTTTATTAAGATGCCAGATAAATCGGATCGAGATAAGGAAGAAGGGGCCAGTTAATGATTGATTGCATTGGTAGTTATGCTTCCTATTTATCCGGAGCCTTTTCTACTTGGTTTTTTCCATCCTTCACATGCATTGGATAGAGTTACATTGTAAATCCCAGGCCGATCTGGATGGAGTTCATGCATTTAATTCCTATTTTATCTAATTTTGAATTCTCATTGGGTTGACTTGTTTTATGGTTGTTTTTATTGTAACCCTAATTGGGCCGACATATCTTGGGGGTTTCTATAAATATGGCATTTCTCCTCATTTGTAAGGGGTAGTGGAAGCCAGTAGACTAGGAGAATTAGATTTAGAAGCAAGTAGGGTAGAAAAACAAGAATTAGAGCTAGGAGTTAGTTTATTTCTGAGCAAAATGTTGTAACACAGAACATTGGAATTGTTGTTGTCATTCGGTGATTCTATACAATTGAAGACATTGTGATTTTCTAGTGATCTCTTTTGTGTTGACTTATCTTGCATGGTTCTTATGATCCTATCTTTTGAAATTTCTCAAGGTTATTGGATGTATGTTAGATTTAGAGTTAGATCTGATTTAATAAGTGTTTATGATTTGATGCTTGAAGTGTTTGCAGCGATCCCTGGTCCATACTTTTTGCAGCTAGCTGACTGTTAGTTGCTTTGCAAAGTTAGCCTGGACCTCATATTCATTGTGCTTAGTTCAATTGTGAAAGTTTATTCATTTCAATTTTCTTAGGGTTGTTTTGGATGAATGTTCATGATTTAAAAATATTTAATACCTTAGAATATTACACTGTTCTTGTGAAATTACAGATTTATCTAGGTTAAGCAGGAATTAGTTTATGAGGGATTAGTCCATTTCAAGTATTTCATCATTTGCATTGTTAGTCTTAGAAATAGATTTAATCTTGGATATCTTTCTGAAACCCTTATCTTTCGCTATTTCTTTATTATCTGGGTTAGTTTTAGGATTGAAGTATCATTACATTGCCAGATCTGATAAATTAAAGACTCAATATTTGCTTGTAGTAAGGTCCCTTTGTGATTACCAACATTTTCACATTTATCATTGAGTTGTTTATGCATTGTCAAGACCTAGCATTAGAGACCTTGGGGTTTTTTATCAATCAGATATGCACCCTTTGTCAAATTTGCAAAAAATAGACTATCTATTGAAACATGGAAACTCTTTTCAGATGTGGGTAATCTATGCGAAAAGAGAATCTCCAGAGTGAGCTGGTTCTCTGAAAGATGAATCCTATTCTAAATGACCTTCTTGGAAAAGGGATAGAGAATAACTGAAATTAAAACCTATAATTTATAATGATCCTCAAACTTAATAATGACTTTGATATTTCACCCACAACAGTCTTTAGAAAAACAACAATGAATTCACAATCTCTCATGAACACTAGTGCAAAACTGATTTGCATGAAGGTTTAGATTTAAACACAACATGCAACATGCAACAAATGAACTTTTTGCATTGATGATCTGCAATAATAGGATATAAAGAGGATCTGTAAACAGAATCACAATATAAACATCATACTAAAACTGCAAGTTGAGACAGAAATTGGAGATAGGAATGCTGCTTTTTATTAGATGAAGGAGTGAAACTCTCAAAACTTGAGTACAAAGAAGTTTACAAGCTCAAAAATGTGTAAGAGCAAGAAACTAGAATCTAAACTGAGAAGAAGAAGAAAACTAAGTCTTCTTCAAGATAAATCTCTCCAAAAACCCTAATCCGAGCTCACCAAGAAAGCTCAAGGAAAAGGTATCAAAATTGTCACAAAAGTCTACACAAAAGAAGAAAAAACTCACTGTTTCCATGTTCATACTGTTCAACTCCTAAAAATAGGCTAAATATGCTTTAAAAGAAAATAAAACACTTAATCCATCTAGCAGGCATCTCAAATCTGACCAAGACAGCCCCTCTCAAAAATCTGCTAAAAATAGCAAAGAATAAAGCGATTTATAAAAGCACCGCTTTAATCTTGCTTTACATGATATGCAGACTTTCATAATTTGACTAATTTTTCAACTAAATATTTTTTGAAAATATTTTGCAAAATTACACAACCTTATCTCTTCAATACAAGAATTGATTTTTCTTTAAAAAAAAATCATAAAAATACAAGGCATCTTTCTTATGAATATTTCAATTGATTTCTTTAAAATAAATAAAAGGTTTAAGACCTATCCTTATTTTTAAAGCAGCCCCTTCCAAAATCTAATTGATTTTCCTCAAAATCCCCTAAAAGTAGTTAAAGGCTTCACCTAAAGGCCTAAAGTCTTCACATAATTCATTAAACAAAACAAGACTTAGACAAAATTTTAACCACATGAGCCTCTACATTGCTCGACCTAATCATTAGGGATGTTAGACCTTCAAACTTTGCATAATGTTTGATATTAAATGCAAAAACAAACATGAATGATAAGCCCATAAGTTCGAATTAGGGCAACACAACAAAACAAGAGGGGAAACCCTAATCCTCTATTATTTCACACTTTTCAACTTTGAAAGTTTGGCTCTACCTGGGCGCCACCTCCATGCAAGCTTAGGGTTTCAGCTAAGCATGCTCGATTTTCATGATTCTTTCCTACAGATTGGTCGATTCTTCCTCTGAAAATCATGGGTGAGTCTTTTTCAAGTTCTTCTAAGTTCTCTTGCTTCATTTATGAGCCATTTTTGGCCTTGTGGCCGTGGCTGTAACACAGTTTCTAATGCAACTTTTACTATCTCTGTATTTCACTTCTCCCCAGCCGCCATGAGGGAGTTCGAGCTTGAATTTTTGAAACTCCTGTGAAGACTTTGGTCATGGCTAGTGCTCCTGTATTGGCCTAAAATGGTAAGCCTCTGTCTTCTTTTTGTTTTCCTTGTTGCTTTCACTCAAAGAAAATTAACAAGAGTTAGCTCCTTTGTGATTTCATGATGATTTGTGAGCCAAGGGCTCCCTCTAGGCCGCATTGTGTACATACTTACTATGAGCTTTGAAAGCACTTAGAGCTCGACCCATGAATTGAAAGCTTTGTGAGAGCTTGACTGAGGATTACTTGTTCTTCCACAGACAACTGATGATAGGACTTTGCTTCTATTTGTTATTTCTTTTTAAGCAAGGCTTACAATTGCAAGAAAAAATATGTCAAGCCGCAGCCACTCATACTCAAACTGGGCATTCAAAATCTTTTTGGGCTCGACCCATCAAAGGATTTTAATATCCTTTTGTATTTTTGGAACAACCCTCACATGCGTATATTGCATTTTGAAAGAAAACACACTTATCCTGCTATCTGGTTGAAACCCTCACATGGGTATTATTGTCAATTACATTATCTGTCTTTTAAAAGAAAAACCCCAATGTGGGTATTCTGGAAAATGAGAAAAAATCTATATGTTTTGATATTCATGTAAAAATCAGCCTGACCCAACATGGCATTTCTTTTGACATTCTGAATTCTCAATTTCCTCCATATGGGTATTTTAAATTCTGAAGAATATGTGTATCTGGATGCATTTTTCTATTGTATTCCAACTCGTCCATTGAAACACTGTATAAATCTTATTTTCTGACAAAACCCCACCTGGGTGTATAATATTATGAAAAACCTATATTTCCTTTACATTACTGTTAAAAACCCTCATTCGGGTATATGAGATTCTAAAAAATGCATCTTGATTTTAAACTCTCATAGGGGCTTTCTATACTTCAAATATACTGCATCTTCATTCAAAACCCCAATGTGGGTTTTCAGAAAAATGAAGGAAAACATAAACCTTGCCCCATTCTGTAGAATACCCATTTGAGTATTCAGAATCTTGAAGAAAACTGTATTATTCCTCAACCTGGGTACACCATAACATGATGAAAATTGAATATTAACTGAATCCCTCATATAGATATTTTAACTGAGATTGTGCACCTTGATTACATTTTGCATTTAAGTAGAGACCTCCTCCATATATCTGTATTTGCTTACATTTCTAGGTGTCATTTCCATGCTGTTTTGAACCATCCTTTCACACATAAATCCTTTTAATTGAATATGTAGATTAGTAGTTTACTCTAGTCTCTTATGCACTCACAATCACACTCTTCAAAGATGCACTCCAAACCTTCACTCAGACCATGTTCAATGTATATTCTACTCGTTCTGAAAATGTCTTTTATGTATTTAATTCCTTGAGAACCTGCTCACATTTGTTTGTTTGATAATTGTAATTCCTTGAAATATACTTGAATAATGGAATGAATCTCCCATTTTGATTGTCTCCTTTACTTGAAGCAACATTGCACTCTCAACCAAAACGATGGTTGTCTTTGTTGTATTGATTCTTGTAATCCTTCATTCTAATGGGAAACTGGGAGTTCTCTTCACTTGCCTTCATGCTTGACTTCCCTTTCAAAGTATGCTCTTCTATCTAGAGCTCTTCATGCATTTTTATGCTCCATTATTTAAAACTGTTCTATGCACTTGCTCTCTTCTGAAATGAAAATCAGTAACATTTCTCTTCATTGAGGCATTATGTATGCCTGTTCACTATCCTTGATTGTGAGAAAGAACATTGTTGTAGTAACATGAAACAAGATGCATAATAACACCCATGGCATAAAAATGCAAACTGTTCAGTGATACTTGTGATTTAAATCATGAAAATGATGTACTCAGTTGAATTGATTAAGCTGATTAAACCCACTGTTCACCTGTAGCTTTCAGAAACATATTTGACTGTTATGAGTGAATAGTCGGCTTAATAACTTGATGGATGAACTCTATTTTTCTCTTTCAGTTGTATACTTCCTTTCTTGATGAATATGTTGATTGCAATCTCTATCTCAGCCCACTTGTAATGAATAAGGGGCAGCATGCCGAGCTCTACCCTTGTGCGAGCCCATTTTTCTCCACATGCTTGGTCTTCAAATAATAACCAGCTTCATGATTTTCCCTATACCTGCACAAGGAAACAAATGATGTTAGCATACAAAACAATATATGATCATGTTGATGTTTCTCTTTCAGCTCATGTTTCTGCACTTTTCTTTAGCTGGTTCTATGCATTGCAAGGATTGAAATATATCTCTGTTAGTATGGCATGTAGTATAGTTCATATCCCAAGCTCTTAATTGATGCCCTTCTAAATCTTTTGCAGGCACATTTAGGAGTGAAAGCAGGATGGAGCAAGCTATGAAGCATCAACTAAAGATTGACTCAAGCAATGACGGATATGTCCCATGTTACTTGTCACTTTCTCTTTCAGTTGTATATTTCCTTTCTTGTCATGAATGGAACGGCTAAAACCACGGCTTGTGTGGATATTTAATTTCATTCTTTCTGCTTTTCATTTTGAAAAGAAAATGCATTTATGATGCAATGTTGTATTATCATTTGAAATGTTGTAATCAAATGAAATGTTGTAAATATGAATCACTTTATGAAATAAACGAAAGCATTTATTCATGCTTTGTTGTTTGATGCTCAATCCTATACTCCATTTGATTGTGAAACACTGAAAAGCAATTTCTTGAAACACAGTTTCCTCATTTCAATGCATAACTTTCACTTATAAAATGATAAATAAGATGCAATCAACACTTAGCATATGCAGAAATAATTGTATTTTCCACATTAAGATATAACAGTATTTAATCAACTCCACCAATTGAGTTGTAGCAAAAAATTGGTAACAGGGTTATCTCTTGAGGTTTGCTGATAGAGATTTACCTTTCAAGAGAGATAGAATATCATATTTTGTCTGAGTTTTTGCTGTGCAGAAAGCATCATCAACAGGTCCTAGAAAGGGTTGTGTACCCACATAAATAGTTCACATAAAAAATAGTTTTAAAAAATAAACCACATGTATTACACCTTTATCTCATTTGGAGGTGATGTATATAGGTAGTCAGGTGAATGAAGGAGATTCCTAATACACAAGTATTTAGATAAGGGGTTGGGGAAGTATTCGAGAAAGGTAATATCAACTTAAGAATTTATTTTAACTATTTTTTTCTCCAGATAATCACTTAATAGAACCCAAAGATGAAATCACTAATATAAATTACAAGATAAAACATACTCACTATATACTTAAAAGAATCATGGATGGATTGCTTAACTCCCCAAGGTTTTCAACCAAATTATATGGCAAGACTCAAGTCTATATTTTATGAATATTGTAAGAGTTTGTATAGAATGCTCTATACCATGCAATATTTGGTTGAAGATGTAGCCACCCAAGATCTAGGAGCTTCAATGAAAGCACAAGAGAGATAAAATATGAGAGAATAGTGTTATTCTATTGAAGGATGCAAAAATGATACAATGATGATGGATCACAATGAATTTGAATGATCGAGAATACAAAGAGAATCCCTTAGTTATATAGGCCAATGTGAAACATAGTATTGCATAATATTATGACATGTGCCTTTATCTTATGACTTGAGACATAAAGTGTAAGAATATTGTGTACCATAAGTAAACTTAACTAACTAGTGTGAATAGGATCTAGGTGATGAATCAATTAGGTAAAACATCACCCTTTAGTGTAGCTTAGGGATATTGTATGTAAGATGCAATGATACAAGGATGTGTCCCAGCTAAAAGGTCATATTAGGTAACCATGTATAAAAAAAATTCTCACAAATGAAGAAAGGGGGAAAACCTAGTGGGACAAAGCTTCTCCCCAAAAGAGAGAAAGTATAAAATTCTCTCTAAAAGTATGAGAAGAAAAAATCCCATGTGAGGAAAATTCCCCAATAAGAGAGAAGAATAGAGACCATGCATCCCCCCTCAAAGTAGAGTCTCTTGCAGTGATGGTAGATTCTCAACAATGAATGATGGAGATGGTCCAATCCCTTCGAAGAACATTCCTCCCCTTACTTGAAGAAACAAAACCAAGAATTTATGTAGGATTTATTCTAGTTCCTAAAAGGAATATGATGGAATAAATATCAAGATGTGTGATGTCTCTAAATTATGCCCAATTATCCCCATGTCGATGTTGAAAGTTGCCACAATCAAGTTAGTTTTTTTAGGCCACATTGATGAAGATTATAATCCAAAATCTAGTAGAGATGGATGTAGGCTACAATCCAAAAAAAAAATATGAATCCTCCTAATTCTACTAAGAGGTCTCCAAACCAATTCCAAATTGTGAAAAATGATGATGTAGAGAAGGAACAAGAGGTTTTAAAGGTTCCCTCATAGTTCACCTAAAGAAGATGATGCAACTCCATAGGAGCTAACTATTGAAGTGAGCAACCAAGATCTTCAATCTGCAACACCAAATAACCACCACAAGAGATAGAGAGAAGCGACAATAGAAGATGCTATTCCACCAAACAAGAATTACAATATGATACAATATAGTTAATATGCAATACAAGATGCTATGCTATGCAATGCTAGAGATGCCTTGCTTATAAAGGCAAGGATGAGAGATAGGATTAGACAAGATCATGACAAGTGTCTTAATCCTATCACATGAGACAACTAACTCATAACTACCTAGGATAATGTAAAGTCTAGATAAGACAACTATGACTTCTAGATAAGACAACTAATACTTCTAGAAGAAAGCTTATATCCTAAGTAAACTTAACATGTGAACTAAGTCTCCTAAGTCCTTAGTAAAGAATTAACTAGGTACAAGACTTTATTCACACCAACACCCCATTAAGTGCAACTTAGGGAGGAACAAACCAATGCAAATATGCAAAAGATGGGTCCTGACAACAAGGCCTGATGAGGTACCCATGTACAAAACAAAAAATATCTCACAAATGGAGAAAAGGAGAAAAACCCTGTGGGATAAAACTCCTCTCCAAAAGAGAGAAAAAACTGCAAAGAAAAATTGAAGAAGGAAGGTGCTGGCAATGGCAGTGTATGTGACAGCCCTCCTAGTGGTCTATTAGCCCGCAGTTAAGAAACCGCTATAGACTTAAAGTCTGCGGGCCCCTCTAGAAAGTACAATGCTTAAAGCACTTTTATGAACAATGGTAATAGTCTTCCATTGGCTAGTTATAGGGAGAAACAAGGGTATTAAGCATTGTTTAAAAACATCACCTACAATATATATATATATATATATATATATATATATATATATTTTTTAATTTTTAAAAATTTTACAAAACTGCTTGAACTATATTGTTGAAAAAAAAATTGATTTTTTTTCAATAATGATGTCATACTTGTGCAGGTTGGGGGGCCATACGACCCTTCAACCAAAAAAATTTTGCCCCAAAATCAACTTTCACCAAATATGGCCAATTTTTTTTTCAAAATTCATGCAAATAGACTCCCGAACACAATGACAAGTTATTTTTTGTAAACAATACTCCTATAAAAAGTTGTTCACCAAATCTGAGCTTCAAACCCTTGTTTACCAAAGTTGCAAATGGTGACCAAATTGAGTGAAACAAAAGCAAATATGACTTTCTCGAGCCTCCTAGATGCAATGGAACAATCAAAAATACTGCCATTATAGCTAAAAGTAGTGCAATCACTAGATCTCACCAAAAAGCATGTACATGTAATATAGGATTAACAAATCTTTTCAAACCCTTTCTGATTCTCAAGATCATATTGAAACGCAAGACAAGAGCATACGGGGAATTTTCCAAATCATAAAAGAAACTCAAATAACAATAGAAAACTTGAAGGTAGAAACTCTCTAATAAAAAAAAGGAAGGGCACGTGCAAAATTCAAAGCTTTGATACCATGTTCAAGTGAGCAACCAAGATATTCAATCTACAACACCAAATAAACTCCACAAGAGATAGAGAGAAGCAACAATAGAAGATGCTATTCCATCTAACAAGAATTAAAATATGATACAATATGATCAATATGCAATAAAAGATGTTATGCTATGCAATGCTAGAGATGCCTTGCTTATAAAGGCAAGGATGAGAGATAGGATTAGACAAGATCATGACAAGTGTCTTAATCCTATCACATGAGACAACTAACTCTTAACTACCTAGGATAATGTAAATTCTAGATAAGACAACTGTGAATTCTAGATAAGATAGCTAAGACTTCTAGAAGAAAGATTATATCCTAAGTAAACTTAACATGTGAACGAAGTCCCCTAAGTCCCTAGTAAAGAATTAACTAGGTACAAGACTTTATTAACACCAAAACTAACATCAAAGAGGAGATAAATATCCCTAACAATGTCCTCCAAGTTTGCAAGAAAGGATTTAAAAAACAAACATGCAATTCCTATCAAGTACTCATACCAAGTAGTTGTATCTAGAAGATTATAAATTGTCAACACATGTGTCTAGAACCTCAATTGAAAAGCATACCAAGATTCAAATGACCATATTGTATATCCTCAAAAGTGTTTACACTAGATGTTTGAGTGTGTACATCATCAAAGGAACAATAGGAGAAAAATATGATAAGTTGTATATTTGAGATTGAGGATCACTCTTCCCAACTAGAAAAATATATTTTCTATATAAATCCTAAATAATAGTAGAATCTAGTGTGAACTTAACACTTTCCCTACTCCACCATGTGTGATATGATATATAGAAAGGATATTTGTTGACAATAATGGAACATAAATAACATAATTAGATTATCCTTCATCTATTTCAATATATCCTTTCCCACAAACAAATGCACATATATATGTGTTGTTAGCCATCAAGATGTGTGGTGATAAACAAGGCTCAAATGAAGAGAGCATACTCTCTAATGAAACCATATAATGAGAAGCTCTAGAATCAAGTATCCATCTTTGTGATTCAAATTTTTTAACTACAAAAATTTCTTACCCCATTTATTTCTTTGAATTTGAAGAAGAAGATGATGAAACCCCTAACATTGTTGAAGGTAAATTAATTTGATTCTTCTTAAGAAGATGCTTCAACTCATCAGTCTATTTTGAATAACATCAATATTCATAATTCTCTAATTTATTGCAATGTACACACTTGGGATTCTCCTTCTTAGATGGTTCTCCTTGAGAGGGAGAGGATTCAAAATATTTGTGTAGCTTTTTTTTTTTCTTCTTATATTTCTTTTCAATATTCTCTAATTCTTTATGTACCTTAAGCTCATAAGATACCAATGCTTGTGGTTTAGAAGACTTGATGAGGACCATTTGAATTAACTCAGCTTCATATTGGTTTAGAATATTTGAAAAGACATAAAACATAGGCTCAACATGTGTAGCTCCCATAGAAATAAGAAACAAATATTAAATACTTAGGACCAAGCTTGGAAAACACATTTAAAATCAATTGTAATCTTCCTTAATAATCTTGTAATCCTTTATTTATTTTCTTAGTTGCTTAATCTTAGACATGTAGTCTTGGATGTGATCAAAAACTTTAGGATCAAGATTCATCAAATCATTATCAATATAATATACCCTAATCTTATCAATTTTACCATACAATTATAGAATCCCTCAAGATCCAAAAATTGATCTCCCCTAATTTATTGTGCAAGTCTAATCAATTGAGTCAACAGAGATAAAAATATTGTACTCTCCATAATACTCCTTGGGGAACATGGTCCCTAATATATAATTCAAATTGGAGAAATAACCAATCTAATTGTATAAATAGTGGACGAAGGCCAATCCAAAACCTAATTGGACTAAATTCATAGATCTTCTTTTGGACCACTTTAGCTTTAGTGCATATAAATATTTGTAGGACCTTTAACCAAACTAAAACAACTTGGTTTTATGCATGAAATAAAAACTAAATTTGGGAAAATTTCCTTCCAAACTAAAATATTGAGAGGTGATTTCTTCACTAGATATTCCATAAGTGGCCTTGGGGAAGAAATTTAGGTTGAGGTCAAAATGTTCAAACCTAAAGATATGATGGCAACCAAAGGTTTGTCTCAACTTGTAGAATATAAGTTAACAACTCAATCTTACTTCTTCATGTTCACCCCCTTCAATCCTAATGTGATGAATCACCTATCGCCACTCCCAACCCATGCTTAATGCCTATAAAATGTCTTAGTAAAGTAGAGATGTGAGCTTGTTGAGGTAAATAGTTATGTTTAAATTATGATAAAAATTTATCCCTAGCCATCAATGTGTCGAACAAAAACTACATTTTATTGATGTTGAATCTTCACTTGAGGCATACAAATGGAAAGATACAAAATAAGAATAGGTAGGAAAATGAACTACCATTAGTTGATGATTCAACTATTGATGATCATCCTAAAATATCTATGAATTTATTGGTTGGAATATCCACTCCCTATATCATGAAGGTAAAATGGTTTTTTAAAATGCATGCTCTCACAATCTTCATTGATTTAGACAACACTCATAATTTTACTAACCAATATTAGCCAAACAAGTAGACTTTTATCCACCCATGTTCTAGCTTTCAAGTAATGGTTGCTAATGGTTGAACCTTACCTTGTAAGGGCAAGTCTCAAAAAATTTACATCTTCATGGGTGACTACACTCTCAAATTTAACATATTTACCCTTTATCTAGGAGGTTGTGATATTGTTCTAGGAACTTAATGGATCCAAAATATTGATCCTATCTTATGGGACTTTTTTAAGTTTTAGGTGCAATTCACTAATAATATACATTACCACACCTTATGAGGACTCACACTAGATCCATTAGTATTATTAGCTCTCTTAACATGGAAAAGTTACTCAAAAAGGGCTCTCATGGGATTATCACCTAAATTTATAGTATTTAGCTGAAGGAATCCTTTATGTCCAAACTACCTAAGGATTTATAAGAAATTTTGTCTTTCCATGAAACTATATTTTTGAAACCAGCTAGCTTAATATCATGTCACCTCAAAAATTATGCATTTTAACTTCTACTTGGGAGTACACCTCCTAATATTTTCACATACTAGTACAATTATTTATAAAAAATAGGATCAATAAATTAACCTGAGAACTCTTATGGAAAGGATTATTTAGCCTAGTACTAGTTCTTACTCCTCCTTGGTCCTATTAAAAATATGGGTTTTCGTACCCGTACATCAATTATATAGAGCTAAACAAAATCACAATAAAAATAAATTTTTCATGTTCTAATGGTTGATAAGCTCTTAGATGAACTACACGGTGCCTTATTTCTCTATGTTAAAGTTATGATTTGGATATCATCATATCTACATAGAAGAAGAAGGCATTCCAAAAATTGTCTTCTATATCATAATCATTATGAGTTATCGTCATTCTATTTGGCCTCACCAATACACTATCCACATTTTAGAGTTTGGTGATTAATATTTTCTACCCATTCCTTTGGTAGTTCATCCTAGTTTTCTTTGATGATATCCGTATTTGCAATTACATTTGAGAAGAGAACCTCTTGCATCTAGACCACACCATTCAATTTTTTCACTAACCAATCATGTGCCAAAATCTCTAAATGTTCCTTTGGTTAGACTAAGTTTGAATACCTTGGGAATATTGTTTCTAACGGAGTCAAGGTAGATTCTAAAAAAAATGAAACCATTCAAAAATTTGTAAAACCCACAATCCTAAAGAGCCTTTACAAATTTTTTGACCTCACAAAACATTATCATATATTTTTCAAGGACTAAGGAAAATTATCACCCCCTCACAACCATGTTGAAAAAGGATTCATTCTAGTGGTCCCCAACTAACAAAACAACATTTGAGATACTTAAACGATGTGTGTGGCTCCAATTCTTGTTATACCTAACTTATCCAAAAAAATCTTTTAAATTGATTCCTTAGGCTATGGATTGAGATCTATTCTAATACAAGACTAGTGACTCCTCAATATCACAAGGCCCTAATTAGTAAAAATATCTCATTTTTCTTATGAGAAGAAAATAATTGTCACTATTCCTACCTTGTTAGTAAAAATTTGTGCAATAAAACTAGCCATCATGACCTCAGTTATTTTCTAGACAAAAAGTCACTTATCTTGAGCAACAAAAGGAGGTCACCAAGTTGATGGGTTATAACTATTAGTTACCTACAAAAAATGCTAAGAAAATGTTATGGAGAATGCCTTATCATGTTAATTTGAAGATAATCATACTTTGAGTGTTTTTTCATTACCCACACCTACTTCACTAAATGACTTACATTATGAATATTAACTGTGGTGGCTAAATCTGCATTTACCTCAAATATAAAAAACTTTAGAGTTATTAGAAAATGAAGTAAAAAAAAAACTAAGAAAACCCTATGAAATATTGAATCCTGCTTCATAATGCAATCAAAACAACAAAATATCAAATGAACTAAATGAAAGCATAAGAAAGAATCGAACTCTATCTCATATTGGATTGGTGCTATTGTGGAAAATAGCCCTTTCCCAATACTTTGCTAAGCTCCATGATGAAAATGCTATGAAGAATGATATGGAATGCTAAGATATGGAGTGGACAAAATCAGTTCTCCATTGAAGAGAGTGACCTTGTATGATATTGTAGATGAGATACAAAGATTGTGGAGGATTTGATCAAGAATGAAGCCTTTCATTTATAGATTATTTTGATGAGAGAATGGCCAAATGGATGAATGTGGGACAAAGATTGGACTAATGAGATGAGGACACTTGTCATCCTGTGAGTGGTTGAGGAGTGTGCAAGATTTGAGAAATGTGCCCAAGAGGGGGAGATTTCAAATTTGAATTTGAGAGTAAATGTTGAGTTTGACTTGTGCAAGGGACATGTAAGAGACATTAATTGCTTTGTTGGATGTACATGTCCACTTGATTTTGAATTCAAACTTGAGGGAATATTCCCCAAAGATGTCATGTTGAGTGAAAATGTTCATTTTAATAAATCAATAAATTGATTTATTTGTGCAAGTGGGATTATCTAGAGGATGTGATGGGTGGTTAGGTTAGGCTAATTAGGATTAGATTAGCTTAATGATGATTAGGTGAGTTTGACCCCTTTGACTTGAATATTTGGATTTATTTAAATCAAAAGGGGAGAAATATGAATTCAGACTTAATTAAATAAAGGATTGATTTATTTAATCAAGGAGGGTGATGTTAGGATCAAGTTGATTTATTTAATTTAAATTGATGACTTTAGGAGAGTGATAAATAAACTTGATTTATTTGCTGAATGGATGAATATGACCTAATTGAATGCATTATGCCAATTTTGCATGTCTACATTTTTCCCCTCTTTGAAGCAATGTACTTGCTGCGTTGGTTCAAAGAATAAACTTGCCGCGATCAAAATTCAATTTATTTTTTTTGGATGCCCCAGCGGAAAGAAGTACACTAGTACATTTCCCCCTCGAGAGATCAAGCGAAAAGATTCGATTTGAGGGTCAATCTCGCGAAGTAGAGGTTCAAAATGGATGGTTATGGATGATGATGCAAATGAGATGGTTTTAAGATGCTTATAATAACAAATCTATATTATCTTAAGCAACTTAAATGATGATATAATGTGATGATGGATGAAATGGATGATGTGATATGTTGTGATTATGCAAATGTATGATTTATGTAGATGCTTAGACTAACAGATCAATATTATGATGATGATGCAAATGCAATGCATGTGAAATGATCGATGTTTCCTATTATGTATGATATGAATGATGTGTGGATGCACGATGGATGCACGATGGATGCATTGGTGATGATGATGTTAGTGTGGAAATGAGATGATGACAAGAGGATCCCACAAGTCCATGATTTGACGAGATTTTATTAGAGATGATGATGATGATGATAGATGATGATAATAAATGGATGATGAAAATTGGATGATTTGCTTATCAAGGATTGGGATTTTAAAAGGGCTACTTACCTTATGTTTGATTACACACGTAGGTACGATGCATCAAGGTATAAGGAACCAGGATGGTGTTGTACCTAGGGCGATGGACTTTGAATCGACAAACAGATAGGAGTATTCTTGTTCACACTTGACATACAGAAAGCTTGCTAGGATGTACCTAACAAAGCAAGTATTCGTCAAGTTATTTTACAAGAGCGTCCAACAAGCACAACAAACAAAAGGATAATGATCGTTGCCCCATTCCTATCTCTCTAAATCCTTCGCTCGGATATCATCGAGAGGTCCTTGGAATGAGCGCAATAAGATAAATCAAAAGAAGAGATCAAGTACGCAAACAAGCCAATGTTCTTCATACCTTCAGCCAAAGGGATTTATTTTGATAGGATAAGAATCCAAGGTGATATCCAAAATGATGCCCATTGTCGAAACGATATATCCTAGGACATGCATTGTATAGGATGATGATGGTTTGATAAGTTGATTGATAGGCTGTTGATATAAAGTTGATTGTCATGTTTGCAATTGATCAAGAGTTTGATTTTGTTTTAAATGTTTGTTGTTTGCTTTTGATTTCACGATTGAAGATTGCTTTTGTTGATTGTTGCGATTGTTTCTGTTTGTATTGCCAAAGGGTGAAGGTGACGATCAATTTATTATGGATGATTGATTATTGTGGGTGCAAGTGAGATAAGACAGGTGGATTTTTTTTAATATTTGGATTTTTTTGACATTTTTGAAATGTTTTGAGGCTGTTTTTTGTATTTTCAAGATTTTACAAATGTTTTGATTTTTTGATTTTTTGAATGTTTTGGGGTTTTTTGAGATTTTATGGATGTTTTTGGATTTTAACATGTTTTCAATTTTTTTGGATTTTGATGTTTTTTGAATGTTTTGAGGATTTTGATGTCTTAGGGGCTGATCAAAGATGAGCCTTGCCTACGTTTAAGCTCAGAGACGACGTAGTTCAGATTCCAATGTTTTTGATGTTTTTCTAATTTTTTGAGTGTTTTTGGATTTTGATATGATTTGGATGTTTTTGGATTTTCTGATTTTATGATGTTTTTAGATTTTCGCCTAATTTTGACGATTTGGATATGGATATGTGCGATGATATCAGTGATCTATTTGGGATTTTGTTGAAGACCAAGCTAAGGTTGACTAATCGAATTGATGGATTGATGATGATGATAACATTGTTGAGGATACACAACAATGCAAGGATTTGATTGATCAGGATTGATGACAATGACATTGCTGAGGATGTACAACAATGCAAGGTAGTGTTAAGCAACACCAGGATTGAGATGTTGATCGGATTGATTGGATAACATTGTTGAGGATACACAACAATGCAAGGATGGTGATGGATTGATTGGATTCAATAGATCAGGATTGATGAAGTTTGGTTTGGAACAAAAGTTGTTCGAATGATTTGATGTGACATTGAAGTGCAACTTAGATGCAACCGATAGTGATTACTTGGTTTGATGTTCGATGAAAGATGAAGACTGATAAGGAATGTCTTCTCGTCAAAATATGCCATGGGCTAGTGACTTGGATTTTGGATCACAAATGCTTGACCAATTTGATTTCATGCTTGCCAATGTTTAGATCACCACATAAGTTGTAGGATATAGACCAAGATTTATTCTCGAAGCAAGATGTAAATATCTGCCCCCAATGTCTAGCAATGTATGGAATGTCATGGATGGATGAGTATGCCAAGGATTCCAAGGATTATCTTGCGATAAGATAAGGTGTTTGGATAAAGAATGCTGATTTGGATAATGCTTCATGGCTCAGATAATGCTGCATAGGATAGGATCAATGAAAACGACCCATGTCAAGATGTTTACCATAAGCAAGCATAAAGTGTGCACCAAAGTTTCATCAAGATCAAGCTAACTTGGATGATGGATGTAGATGTACGAAAATGGATTGGATCAATGGTTTATGGATAGATGGATTTATTATGGCTGAGATGGATAGGATGCTAGATTTATTATGGATGTGATGAGATGCTTCCATCTGAACTAGCGCATGTAGATGCTTGATTCTACACATGATGCCTGTTTGCCAGGTTTTCATCATGGTACCTGCCCAAAGCGCCGCCCATGCGGTTTTCACTTGAGGATGATTTTTTTTCTTTACTGTTTTCAATCCTTTTTTTGATTTTTTTTGGATTTTCATATTTTTTTATTTTTTGTATTTTTCTGAAAGATTCATGCTAACCCACCTAGTGGTGTTGATGTAGATGCTTATGTCATAATGTGCCATCGATATCCTGCTTGAAGAAGCTGCTTTGCTAAGATACGTGCACTTGAATGCAACTTTTGGGATTCTTGATCTGCTTTATTGATATCGGGGTTAACTTTGTCTCTGTACGTACATCGCGATAAAGTGCCTTCTAAATCTTTATGGTGAAGGGTCGTTGCTAATACATGGTCAATGTAAGAACTGGATATCATGGATGGAGGCGTGGATGGAGTGTGTTTAGGGATAAGAGATGGATTGGTTGACAGTTTGGAAGCTTTGACTCTCCAAACTTGGGAAGACATGAGCAATGATGGGTGGATATGGAAGTGTGCATGAAATTAGGACCAATTGCTTGATACACTTTGTACGTCGCTTGAAAAGATTGTTTTTGCTTTTGTGGACATATTTGATGGATACTTTTCCCATTTTATTTTGCCCCATAGTTACTTTGACCGATGGAGTTTGATAGGGATGATCTTTCTTTGTATTTTTTGGTATCCATTTGTGCTTGATTTTTCCATTATGCTTCTCAACTTCTTTTTCTTTGATAACGTTCTTCATACTTTGATTCAAATATTTCTTTCAAAGTTGGTCTCAATTTGTGGATGGGGTGATGGGTGGATGAAGATTCATGGCGTGGTTGGTTGTAGTATTGGCAATGGTTTCACCATAAGGATTCTTCGTGCTCCCTATGTTGACGTTTGCTTGAGACAAAGTTGCCCCCAATATTGTGGAATTAGTACCTTCATGCTTTGATACTGCCTATTTTGATATGTCTTTTTTAGTAAACATGCTCTGACAAATGACCACTGTAGATGATGTTATTTCGATTAGGTGCTTTGTTGACTTCAGAATATCATGTTTTATCTGACCTCCTTCCTTGAGTGGATAATGTTGGATATCTTCATACATGATGTCCTTAGTCCAAATTCAGGGTATATTTGATCCTGATGTTGACAGCTCGGTTTGACTATAGGAATCAGTAACCTGCTCTTTTTGTGTAATAATGTCAGGATTAAAGGAATCCTATTTTGAATGAAGATCATCTACATGTCCATCCATAGAAAAGCATCTCATGGGTAGATGGAGTAGTATGTGCTACATAGATATGATCATCTTGCATAGATAAGAGAGTTTCCATTAGGTTATTGTAGTATCTTGAAGATGCAAATTCTTGATCTTGAATGATTCTTCAGTTTCTTTCGACATGCTTTGGATCAAGTTCTTGACATGGATTAGTTTCAAAGGATGGATTGCTTACAAAGGGTTCTTGGATGTCGTCATTAGACATGGTAAGTGGTTCAATATCCTCAAGTGTCGAGTTTAGGGTTCCTTGAGTATCTATAACCATGAGGTCGAAGGATGTCAATATGTCTTGGGAAGGACCATTGCTAGACATTGGTGAAGGATTTTGATCATGCTTTGGAATAAATTCTTGAGATATGTCCTCTAACTCATAAGGCAATGTAGAGACATTTTCAACATGATCATTGGTCAATGGATCGTGCATTATGTTGATAGGATCAAATAATCCTAAAACTCCTTGAAATAGATCACTAAAAAGTGGCTCTTGATGTATGGTGAGTTGATCATCAGATGGGATAGAAACATCTTCCATGTGCTCCTTAATTGAGAGATTTTGAACATTGTTTTCAACAATTGTGGTGGGGAGATTGTCAATGCCTTCAACCATAGAATCAAGTGATGTTGACATTTCTTGAATTGGATCATCGTTGGGTATTGTTGAAGGATTCTTACCATGATAAAAAAGTAACTCTTGATGTATGTTGGTTTGATCTTTGGATGAAGTAGAAACATTGTCCATGTGTTCATTGATGGATAACTCTTGATTATGTGATCATTGAATTGGATCGATACATGGAGTCATTAACATTTTGTTGGGATTTTGAACAACATTTGCTCGTTGGGCTTGGTATTGGGCTTGAGCTTGCAATTGCACTTGAGCCTAGTCTTGTGCTTGTTGGGCTTGTAGAGATTGTGTTGCTTGTTGCGTGGATAGATATTGTTGGATGGCCTTTTGGTAGGCCTGGTGAGCTTTTAGCGCAATGTTATATTGTCTTGCTGCATTTGGTTTTGGTGGTAGTGGTGGTGGATTCAGAATTGTGTTGGATGTAGTGATGGATGGTTGAGATACTTTTGAAGTGATCATAGTGGTTTGAGATATGATGGGTGTGATAGGGATGGTTGGAGTGATCGAGGTGATAGGAATGGTTGGAATGATAGAGGTGATAGGTCCTTGGGAGACCATGTTTTGATTTTTCAGGGTTGATGTTGTCATTTGATTAGATACCATCTGTTGGTGCGATGTTGATGGTATATTCAAAGGATTTGATGTGATGGCTTGATTGGTGTTAGGTGGATTGATTTGGATGGAGTGATTGGTGCTAGGTAAAGGGGGAAGCCCTAAACCAAGGAATGATGTTGATATGGGTAATGGTGATGGAGATGTCTCTTGGCACAATGACTCAACTATTTTGGTAAGTGTAGTAATTTGATCTCGCCAAATTTGATCTTGATTTTGATCTTGACTCCCTTGATATAGTTGATTTGGCTTTTGTTTAAGCAGATTTCGAGTGTGTACTTGTGTTTGATTTTGGACAATGTTTTGATTTGGGATGACACTCAGATTTGGCATGATAGGTTGAAATTGAACATTGTTGTGATTGGGAATCATATTGCCTTGATTTAGGTAACTTTGATTTTACATGGTGTTACCTTGACTTGGAGTCATTAACATCTTGTTTGGATTTTGAACAATATTCGTATGATTTGCAACCATATTTATCCCAAAGTTTGTCAGATTCATGTTTCAAAAATTTGTACTTGGTACATTCTTATTTGGCATGTAGCGATTTGGTGGGATGACGTTGCTCATTTGAAGGCTCATGCATTGATTGTTTGGTTGACAGACTTGTAGGTTTGGATTTAGATCTACCATCAAGAAATGTGTTCCAATCTTTGATTTGGGCATACTCACACTTGTTGTGCCATTGACATATGTAGAAGGTAATGATCCCATGTATGGATTGTATAAGTGTGAGTTTTGATAATCAATCGACATTGTAAGGCTTTGAAAGTTCAATTGATTTGGATTACTCATGATGTATGGATCAAGTTTGTATTCCATGTTTTCCTTGTGTTTTGACCTTGTTGCAAAAGTGACCTCTAAGGTTCTTAGGACCAATGACGAGATGAAGAATGAAAGGGGTGAATGAAACGAGTGTTGAACGTTTAAGGATTTTGGATCAATGCAAAACTTAGGGTTTGATTTTGATTGTTTGATTTGGATAATGGATTTGTAAACCCTAAAATGTTGGATGTGATTTTAGGATGAACTTGTTCAAAGGATTACTAATTCAATTAAATGTATGAGAAAGGATGCATTCCCATACACCTAACTAAACAAGGTGATTTTGATTTTGATGATTTTCCCAAGTCTAGAATGATGTTTCCAAAAGCTCTAAAGTTGTTTATGGGATGGGATGATAAATGTTTGAATGAATGAAGTGTTTGATTGGATCCTAAATGAACCTAAGAAGGACTTGTTTACTAGACCAAGATAGTGAAGAACATGCCTTTCTCTAAGAGTAATTCAAAATTAAAATACCAATGTTTGCATGAAAACCATATGATCAAAAAATGCCAAGCAGATGTGTGGGGTCCAATTGATTCAATCTTTTCTTAATGGATTCTTTTTACCACAAACACGCTCTTGATTAGATTTTGAATCTAGATGTCTAATGTCTCAACTTTCCCCTTATCCCGCAAAGTGTATTATGCAGAAACCAAGGAAATTTGAGGCAAAAGTTACCTATTGTTGACCTTAGTAGGAGCAAATTGAGATGAAATCCAAATTCTTAGAAGCCCCTAAGGATACGAATCCCAAGGGCAAGCAATAACATGTGAATTTTTTCAAGGATATTTGCTTCTCCTAAAGGGTTTGAGATTTCATGCTCATGTTGAATGTTGGTTTTCAAATGTTTTTGATTAAAGCACTGTGTTTTCAAAATGACTCACAAGCAATAACACCCTAGCTCAATTGGCACGTTTTTCTTAGTGGGCTTTCCTCATGCCCTTTGTAGAAGAGATGATTTTACATGCAACCAAAAAAAGAGTATAAAGGTATGTTAAGAATGAAGTCTTAACCTCTATACTTTAACCAAGATTGGACATGGCAAGTAACTTCTTGGAATCTGAGTTCCAATGCACCACTTTGATAAACTCGCTTAATGGATCAATTGGTCACTACAAAACAAGGGTTCTATTTCAGAATTTTCATTCGTGGAGATTGACCCATACAGCAAGAGTCCCCTTTCAGATCCATCTTGTCGAAGCCAACTGCGTGATACTGGCGTTTACTCCAATACCCACATTTATATCCCGATTGGAAATACTCTTGGATTTAGAGTGTTACCAGTTGAGTCGTTCCCTTGGGTGAGTACTTTTTCCTCAAGGCAGACCCTCTAGGATAAACAAAAGCGAGTAAAGACAAAATTCGTAACTCGATCAATCTTTGATGGCAACAAAGAGAGAGAATATACGCGATAATGCACCCACTCACACTCGCACAAGATCTTGTTCAATTTTAAACCCAAAACTAAGTGTGAAGGAAATATTTTATGCAACTTAATGTCACCAAAAAGGCTTTTGATTCTCAAGGTCACCGTGAAGCGTGAGAGAAGTGCATACGCCTTTTTAGATGAGATTATTTTGCATAAAAGATTACAAAGCATAAAAGACACATGTTCATTTTAAATCCCAAAGCAATGATGAGTTCATTTTAAAACACCAAGGAAATGTGAGATTTTTTTTGTTCAATTTTAGAACCCAAATTGAAGCTAGTAAGTGTCTAATGTTCTTTTTAACCCTTTGCAACAAAAAAATGAAGTGTTCTTTTCAGAGCCTCAAAAGATGTAAGTTGATTTAAAACAAAATACTAAAGCGTATAATGTAAGCTTTAAGCATTAAAAAATGCTTTGTGTATTTTCAAGTTTCAACACCTAATTTTCTTTGACTCCAATCTTGCTTGCTTTCGCCTGTTTCCAACGCTCGATTTCAACTTCTTCTTAAAGTCCTACATACTCGTATGATGCTATCAAAATTCAATAAAAGGAAACAATTAAATGTCATCCTTTCAAAGATGAAACTATTAAATGCAATAATTGATTCTCAAGGAAGATTTTAGACAAATATATCTTGAGCAATCAATTTAGAGGCTTCTTACTTTTCATTTGTAGTTGAACAGTGATCTACAAAATCAGCACATTACCCGATATGTGATGAGATAGACAAGGTGCAGATTATAAGTTAGAAAATGCTATAATCACCTAATTCTGCAAAAATGGATTCACCCAAAAGAATTTAAAAGACTTTAAAGCAAATGCAACTAACAGGTGAAACAAAATCTGCACCTAAAATTCTTTTCAAAAGCAACTTCAAAGCGAATGCAACTTGTAGGCGTATGAGGACAGCGAATAAATGTCTTTTGACTTTCAGGCACATGCATTTGGTAGGTGTAAAACTAAATTCTGTGACTTCTGACCAACATCCACCTGCATTAATAGATTAATGCGCCCTTGTTGCAGCCAATGTCAGAAAGTGAAGCATAATAGACCACATACAATGAAGTGTAATAAGCAAGGCACGAGCTCCCTTTTGGCAGAATACCTCAAAGAAATGAGACAAGGCACACGAACTCAAATATTGTAATAATTGCAAGATATGTTTGAAATGGATTTATTGAAGAGGCTTTAGAAACTTTCAAGAGAATGCAATTACGGCTTGGCTTCAATCTTTAAACAATGACTTCATCTGCCCTAATTCTAGGCTGGCGGGTTCCTTGCTATGAAGCAACAACATCTACAGAAAAGCCAGTTAATGTTTCTGCTCATATGACACATAAAAGGGCTGATTCTCTGCAAGCAGATTGATTGTGTCTCACTAGTTTTATCCCATAAAGGTTCAATTCTTTCTGTCAAACTTGAATGAGGATAAAGAATGATATTTCTACATGCTCTATTCTACTTTAATCTCAGATGATAAGTGTTACATTTTGAATATCCATTTAGTGGCAATGTCTAATCTGTTTGGTTGTAACTTACATTCTAGCGGTTCATATTTCAATGGTTCAAGGATACACGCCTAATAAAAGTCACTTACAAAACTTTGCTATAGGAAACCTGATTACTGCCTTCTATACTTGCCTTAAATATATCAATACAAGTACATGTATTTTTCTTAAACAAAAAATAATATAGCCCTTCTATCTATCTATCTATCAATCTATGATCTCAATGTTACTTAAGCCTCACATAAAATACGGGACCAAGTACATAAAATAGTCAATATTGTCATCTAAACATAGCACAAAGCATGTGGCCAAGTGCAGTGTATCCGGCTCATCTGGAAGCTCCACAAACTTTACAACTGATGCTCATTTTCCAGGATGATGTCACCTTACTTGCAGCTGAATTCAACATACCATCCTCTCACATAATGCTTATTACCGAGTCTCTTAGAAAATTCGTAGACCTCCAAACATAACACACATCCAGAGGGATACTGCCAATCACTACACAAACCAGAATACCCCCAATTTGTAGATCCGCTATTTACAAGACTCTTAACTAGTAAACATTACAATCAGATTTCCCTACAAGCCAAATCGACTGAGACAATAAAGACACCAAGGTATGGGTGTGCTTAAAACGAATCCCACAACATAGTCTAACACATTCCCAACTTCAAATGGATCTTACACAAAACCAAAAGAATTATTTTGCTGAAATAAAATGTTCAGTCTAAGTGCCAACATAGCCAAGAAACTATTCAAACAAAATCGGATTGTATTTTGCCAACGAAGATTTCAAAAGTAAGTTGAGGGCCCCAAATAAACATCAGATCCTTACTTGATTTGTTTTGTCTTCTAATGGCCAAAGGTTGTGTAGGGATTTATGTTTGTTATTCTGATCAACAATGGTGGATTGGTTTGAAAAGACAGCAAAGAATGCATCAAAGTGAAAGAAGCTTACGAGGCATAATGGATAATGGGACAAAATAGCGATTGAATGGTTACATCAGTAAAGTGAATAATATGGAGGTTGGCATTACATGGAAGGTAATGAAATAAGGCGAGTAATATCTGCTACAACTAATCGATGTTTACACAAAGAGAGTGGAAGCATAGAGAGGGCGAATCTCTTGACAGAATACCTAAAAGAAATATTATTGACCGATGGCCTTGTGTTTTTTAGAAAAAGTGGAACCTACCATTCTAAAACAAAACTTGAATGCATAATTTATACCTTCTTTAATGTTTTCCTTTCTAGCGCCACATGTGAGAAAAATCATGTCTCTTCTAGCATTTATGAGGCAGACCATGTACAGACACTTTCCAACATGTAAAAAGATAGGAAGTTATTTTTAACCACGGGTAACTTTGATCATTCAACCTGGGTAAAAACAGAGAGATCTTTCTTATGCTAGGTATACCGACCAGCTACAAAGCAAACATAAAAAAAAGAAAGCTCACCTATTCAACACACTGATATTTCATGAGCTATTTGATGTGATATTTAAAAGAAAATGCAACATTCGCCTGTCACGTTCAAGATGAATTTAAATATTGAAATTTAAAAGAACAAAGACAATGAATGCAGATACCAACCTGTGCGTCATGCGTGCCAGTGCAAGTGAGTAATGACAAAAGAAAAACTGAATTCAAGATTTCATTCGAGTGTAAGTAAGTAACAGATTCAAGACACCTCTAAATCTCAATATTTAAAGGTTACTTTGTAAAAAGTATTTCGATTTGCAAAAGAGAGATTTTAAAAATAACAACAAAAGAATACAAACAGATTCATGCCCTCCTTCTAGCGCCATTATGTGGTGGCTAAATTTGCATTTACCTCAAATATAAAAAACTTTAGAGTTATTAGCAAATGAAGTAAAAACAAACTAAGCAAACCCTATGAAATATTGAATCCTGCTTCATAATGCAATCAAAACAACAAAATATCAAATGAACTAAATGAAAGCATAAGACAGAATCGAACTCTATCTCATATTGGATTGGTGCTATTGTGGAAAATAGCCCTTTCCCAATACTTTGCTAAGATCCATGATGAAAATGCTATGAAGAATGATATGGAATGCTAAGATATGGAGTGGAAAAAATTAGTTCTCTATTGAAGAGAGTGACCTTGCATGATATTGTAGATGAGATACAAAGATTGTGGAGGATTTGATCAAGAATGAAGCCTTTCATTTATAGATTATTTTGATGAGAGAATGGCCAAATGGATGAATGTGGGACAAAGATTGGACTAATGAGATGAGGACACTTGTCATCCTGTGAGTGGTTGAGGAGTGTGCAAGATTTGGGAAATGTGCCCAAGAGGGGGAGATTTCAAATTTGAATTTGAGAGTAAATGTTGAGTTTGACTTGTGCAAGGGACATGTAAGAGACATTAATTGCTTTGTTGGATGTACATGTCCACTTGATTTTGAATTCAAACTTGAGGGAATATTCCCCAAAGATGCCATGTTGAGTGAAAATGTTGATTTTAATAAATCAATAAATTGATTTATTTGTGCAAGTGGGATTATCTAGAGGATGTGATGGGTGGTTAGGTTAGGCTAATTAGGATTAGATTAGCTTAATGATGATTAGGTGAGTTTGACCCCTTTGACTTGAATATTTGGATTTATTTAAATCAAAAGGGGAGAAATATGAATTCAGACTTAATTAAATAAAGGATTGATTTATTTAATCAAGGAGGGTGATGTTAGGATCAAGTTGATTTATTTAATTTAAATTGATGACTTTAGGAGATTGATAAATAAACTTGATTTATTTGCTGAATGGATGAATATGACCTAATTGAATGCATTATGCCAATTTTGTGTGTCTACATTTTGCCCCTCTTTGAAGCAATGTACTTGCTGCGTTGGTTCAAAGAATAAACTTGCCGCGATCAAAATTCAATTTTTTTTTAATTTTTCGGATGCCCCAGCAGAAAGAAGTGCATTAGTACATTAACAATATAGTTACATTCAATGTACCTCATCTAGTAGGTGTCTACACACCCCTCTTCGAATCCCAATTAATAATGTGAAGGATCTTATTTTCAATATAAGGGTCATTTGGTGTTGCCCTCCCAATCAAATTAATGAGAAGAAATATTGTTTGAATTTCATGCCACCCTATATGCTAGTCACTTTAAGTTCCTCAAAAAAAATGAAATACTTTGTTGTAATTTTCTAATAAGGTATGAAAAATGACATCAAGTAGTTTGTGGAGGAATGCAAGATTTGTCAATGCATCAAAAGATAAATTATTTCCACACTTGGCCAGTTGCAACCATTTCCCTATTATATCTAAGTGCAAATATATTTACATGAATTTCATTGAAGGGATTATAAATTTTGTAGGTAAATTGATTTTTTTGATGGTAGTAGACAGACTCTCCAAATATGCCCATTTATGTGCCTTAGCCCATAACTATTTTGTCTCCAATGTTTCCTAGAACTTTATTGACCAAATATTTCACTTTTGTGGCACAATTTCTTCCATTGTTAGCTATCATGATCACTAGTCACTTTTGGAAATAAATTTTATAATGTCATGGTTCCCAACTTAAAATTATCTCTACACATCACCACAAACTAATGGGTAAACCAAAATTGTTAGTAAATGATTGGAGACCTATTTTTTTCTTCTTCCAATCACTAATATCATTCATCTAAATGGTTTACATTGGTTGAATGGTGGTATAGTACCACTTATCACACAAAAAATAAGATGAATTCATATGAATCCATGTAGGATCAAGAACCGCTATCTCTCTAGACATACAAACCAAGTAGCTTGAATATTCATGTAGTGGATTCCACCCTTCACACATGTGAAGCCATTATTCATTCCCTCAAGGACAACTTGCATATAACACAAAACCACATGAAATAGAAAGTCTATTAGTATCATTCATAGTGCACTTTCATCATTGGTGACATAATCTTTCTTGGACTATAATTGTACAAGTAGTTATCTATGAAGTTGAAGACTTGTTAGAAACTTGCCCCAAAATTTTATGAACCCTATAAAAATTTGTATGGAAATAGTTCCATTGCATACAAGTTGGAGCTTCCTCCCTCCTCCAAACTCCATTTAGTTTTCCATGTCTCTTATTTGAAGTAGGCTCTTAGCCAAGAAATTCATGCATATTCTACATTATAGCTAGATATTAAAGGATATATTGTCCTAACAACTAAATATTTCCTTGATAGGAAATCACACCATCTTTCCAACCACAAAATCATTAAGTTCCTTGTCCAATCGTATTGGTTAAAACTAAAATGTGCAACATGAGAACCCTTCTTCCACTTTTATCAACAATTTCCTCATCTCAAGATTTGAGGATAAATATTTTTAAGGGAGGGAGCATGTTATGAACTAGAACCCTAAATATTTCTTCCTAATTCTTTATTTTTTTATTATTTATTAATGAAAGCATTAGACATAAATTTTTTGTAAGTACTCTTTTACTAGATTGGTTTATTTCACATGCTTAGGAAGTAGTAGTTCCTTTGGGTAGAATTAGTCCAAATAAAGGGTTTGATAGTAGAATGGATAATATCCATGTATTGTATTATATTAAGCATTGGTCCAAGTGGTTTCCTCTTCTAAGAGGCCAATAATATATTATAATGTGAATATATCATTTCAACATAATATTATTTTTATGTTCTATTTGCAACATATATTTATGTATTTTTACTATTTGTCTAATCTCTTGTAGGAAGGACCACATTAGAAATGTAAGGTGAAGATTATGAAGTATTGAATGTTTATCTTACATCCTCTTACATATGACTATATTATTAGTTGGTCTAAAGATGCCTTAACTAGTCCACTAATAACTCCCTTACTACAATGTTCTTATTTTCTCTTATGTGTGTCATAGATTCTTATACACACCTTACATGTCATAGATGTGAGCTTATATATCTTTTATGACATTAATGCTCTTACACACATCATACAACAAATACCAAGTGGGGGAGATTTTTACTCAATGAATCTTTAAGATTTCATCCATGTGGGATGCCCCATTCCATGAGGGTCCAAACACTACAATTTATTAAATAAATACAAAACATTATAACTTACAAAATGTATAACACCTAGTCATAACAAGTTGCAGGTTAATGAATTCACCCATAATATTTATGTAAGGCATTTTTTTAATAATGAATGTGGGATTTTTAGCCTAGTCCAAACTAGGTGAGGCCACAAATGAGAGACCTCATCCTCGACATGAACACACAACATTAGCGTGAATAATCCAAACCTACAAGAACAATATCTTAGTATGGGCACAAAGCTTGTGAGCACACCAACCCAACGAGGGTTTGGAACACAAAGTCACCAAAAAGAATTCCTATTAGGAGTACTAAGTCTCATGGAAATGAATACTAGTAGCATCAATGCTAAGGTTCAAGCCTACGAGTGCATTAAATCAGGGAAGGTACAATACTGACGATACACATTTATATGTTATTTTCTCTTGTAGAAGGGAACCTTCATATAAATTTGTATAAAAAAATAATTTGACCTTTAAAAAAAATATTTCATAATATTAAAAATTATATTAAGGATAAGTAAATTCAATTTTAAAAGATCTAATTTTAAATTTTAAATAAATATAATTTTATAATAGTATATTTCAATTTAATAAATTTGAGCATTCTTCAATCTAAATAATAATAAATACATATTTATTTCTTTCTAAAATTTAAATAAAAATAAATTAATATTTTTGTATGATATTGATGTTTTATTAGGTTTTGTAAATGAGGTAGTAAGTTAAGTAGATTTGATCTTTGGAATTTATTTTTGGTTAGGCACACTTACTTGTTAGAGTAGTATTGGGATGGGTGACCTCCTAGGAAGTTGTGATGATTTACCTAGATGCAGTAAGTGCTAAGTGGACCATTCATACTCCTAATAGATGAGTTCATGTGAACTATTACTCATAAAGTATAAATTGATAAAAAAATGATAAATAACTATGCATGTAAATCCAAATAAAATATCATAAAAAAACTAATCAAATAATTAATATTTTTCTAAATTTTAAATAAATATAAGTTTATAATTTTATGTTAGTATAATATTTTTGAGGGTTCTTCAATCTAAATGATTATAAATACATTTATTTCTTTATAAAATTTAAATAATAGTAATTTTTTTAAAAAAATTCATATATATTTTCTTAGGTTTAGCAAATGGGGTAGTAAGTTATGTAGGCTTGATCTTTGGAAAAAAACTTTATGGTTAAACATTCTTGAGTTAGATTAGTATTGGGGTATGTGACCTCCTAGGAAGTTGTGATGCTTCACCTAGATGCAATAAGTGCTAAGTGAACTATGAGCGATGGGTTTGTGTGAGCTATTACTCATGAAATATAGATCAACAAAATTTGACTCAACAACTACATAATTTAATCCCAATAAAAAATCATAAAATTAAAATACCCTCATTGAATTAGTAATGCTATTCTACATTTTAAATAAATACAATGTTACAATCTTATGTCAATTTAATAAATTTGAGGGTTCTTTAATTTAAATGATAATAAAAATACCTATTTATTTCTTTCTATAAATTTATATAATAAATTCATCTCTATTTCTTATATGATGTTTAATTGAGTTTTACAAATGAGACAAAAAGTTAGGTGGACTTGATCTTTTGAAAAACTCTATGATTACGTATACTTAAATTAGAATAATGTTAGAGTGGATGACCTCCTATTGAAATTTTGATATTTCATCTTTATAAACATCAACCATAACCTACAGTTCATATCCCCCCTTTCCGTCTGCTCCACCAAACTGTCTCATTCACCTCTTTGTAATTTATAAAATATTAAACATAAATCAATATATATTTATTTATATAAATTTCATAAATTTTAAAGTCCAAAGGATGCATGTCATATAAAAATGAAATTCCTTTGACTAAAAAAAGTGATGCCTTTATATTTCAAAGTACATAGCATCACCCTTTTGTTTCAAATGAATATACGCCCTCCAATACATCAATTATTTGAGCACATAATTCATGTGAACTACTACTCATAAAGTATAAATTGATAAAAAAATGATAAGTAACTATGCATGTAAATCCAAATAAAATATCATAAAAAACTAATCAAATAATTAATATTTTTCTAAATTTTAAATAAATATAAGTTTATAATTTTATGTTAATATAATATTTTTGAGGGTTCTTCAATCTAAATGATTACAAATACATGTATTTCTTTATAAAATTTAAATAATAGTATTTTTTTTTAAAAAAAATTGTATATATTTTCTTATGTTTAGCAAATGGCGTAGTAAGTTATGTAGGCTTGATCTTTGGGGGAAAAAATATGGTTAAACATACCTGAGTTAGATTAGTATTGGGGTATGTGACCTCCCAGGAAGTTATGATGCTTCACCTAGATGCAATAAGTGCTAAGTGGACTATGAGCGATGGGTTTGTGTGAGCTATTACTCATGAAATATAGATCAACAGAATTTGACTCAACAACTACACAATTTAATCCCAATAAAAATCATAAAATTAAAATACCCTTATTGGATTAGTAATGCTATTCTAAATTTTAAATAAATACAATGTTACAAACTTATGTCAATTTAATAAATTAGAGGGTTCTTTAATTTAAATGATAATAAAAATACCTATTTATTTCTTTCTATAAATTTATATAATAAATTCATCTATGTTTCTTATATGATGTTTAAATTGAGTTTTACAAATGAGACAAAAAGTTAGGTGGACTTGATCTTTTGAAAAACTCTATGATTACGTGTACTTAAATTAGAATAATGTTAGAGTAAATGACCTCCTATTGAAATTTCGATATTTCATCTTTATAAACATCAACTACAACCTACAGTTCATATCCCCCTTTCCATCTGCTCCACCCAAACTGTCTCATTCACCTCTTTGTAATTTATAAAATATTAAACATAAATTAATATATATTTATTTATATAAATTTCATAAATTTTAAAGTCCAAAGAATGCATATGTCATATAAAAATGAAATTCCTTTTGACTAAAAAAAGTGATGCCTTTATATTTCAAAGTACATAGCATCACCCTTTTGTTTCAAATGAATATACACCCTCCAATACATCAATTATTTGAGCACATAACTCTCCATTAAGTCTTTGCAAGGTTCTCAAACGCCAAATTTTTCCCTTAAAAAATGGTTTAATAATGCCTTATTAAAGCTTTTAAAAAGAGTAATGATGTAGGACAACCCTTTCGGCCTTATAATCTTGCCACAAAAATTTCCTATCCACCAAAGTCTGCCTACCTAATTATGCAAATTTGTTTGAGTCCTACTATACAACTCAAAAGAAGTACCAAAGAAACCATGATTGACCAATAATCTCGTAAGGATATGTACCCCAAATACATGCTACAATCCAATGAAGTGATGGGAGTTTTGGAAGTACATGCCATCCAAATCTACATCATCAACTTTATAGCCCTAAAAGTCGGCTAAGGGGTCCCCATGCTTATTAGGTACCTCTCCCTTGCTATACATGTTTTGATTCCAATATAGTTTTATTGCAGGTTTAGACAAAACAATCCTCAATTGTCAACCAAATGGTGAGCTCCTTATTTATCATATACCCATTTGGGACAAAATAGAGGCACGCCAAGTCCTATTTATATCCTTACAAATAGTGATTTTGAACATTTTTTATGCCCTTGCCAACTCACTAACACCTTTTAAGCTTTCCATCTTGGACTACTTTTTTGGGATGTGAAATAGTATGGATTTTGACATGAGTGGGGCCCAAATTAGAGCCTAAATTTGATGGGCATATGACCGTATTTGGTCATTTTTGGAAATGGGTGAGGGAGAACTAGAGATTATGTGGGCCATGCCAACGTCACCCTCCTTTAGATCCACTTTTTTAGGTATGCTTTTGATCAGCTTTCATGTCATGTGTTAAGGTATCTCATAGGATTCCAACAATGATGTATTGTTCCTCCTACTTTAAGTGTGTAGTTTTAATTACTTCCTTCTTGTAATGATTAAATATCCATGGAATGTGAAATCCCCTTTGGGAAGCACTTACTTTGGGGAAGCACAACTTTTTGTTCCATTAGGACAAATGCATCGATATTAGTTCTAGAAGAGACCCTTAGAGAAAGTACATGGATTCTCTACAATGTGGGAGATCAAGGTTCGAAATTTGACGGTCACTTATTGCAAATGACTTCAATTGGAGGAAAACATCAGCTACAAGGATTCCACATGGTTTTATTTCATCTTGGGCTTAGCATGGTATTAGTAGCACACAACACTAACCAACAAATTTAACCTAGGGCTTACCCATGGTTCTAATTGAGAGGGTTTACACATAGTTTCAATTGAGAAACTTTATCTATAGCTTAAATGACAAAGTGGGAACTTGTTTCAATTGAAAAGCTTACATGGTAAAGTGGGGATTTGTTTTGATTGAAAAAAATTATATGGCAAAGTGGGGACTTGTATTGTAGGTCTAAGAATATTTCTTTAATTTCAAAAATATGACCCAATCTACTCCATACACATTACAGCAAAAAATTCTTTAATTTCATCAAAAGAAAAATAATTTAGTTACATATTTGTATTTTTAGAGTATAATTTCAAAAAATATATCTTATTACAAGTTTGTACATAAAAGCCATGATTTCTAGAAGATGGAAAAAAATACCATCAATAGGAGCAATGTTGCAAGTGTGGCTAATAGTTTGGATGGCTTTTGAAAATACAAGAGTTGTTTTGAAAGTGTTGGATGGTTTTGAGACCACCTCTTTACCAAAGGTAGTCATTTCACTTGGACTAAATAAAACATCTCAGGATGTTCTAGTTTTTTTTAAATTTTCTCTTATGTTTCTTAGTCTTTCAACTTCTAAGGGTTTCTTAAGTCTTTCTAACTCTATAAATATGTAATGTAAGATTGAAGTAAGCATCAATGAGAGCAAGAAATAGATTTATGGATGTTTCTAAGTTCCTATTAGTTGTTGTATGTTGTAGAGTATGGTCCATGGAGACCATGAAGAGCCTTATAGAATTCCTCTTAAAGAGATTAAAAAAAGACAAGGATTTTAATGAGGAAGATGTATCACCCAAGTTGGAGGTGATTTTTTAAATAAATCCTCTATTCAAGGTAGAGGCCAAGATTGAGATATCATCATTCAAAGGAGATGTGTTTGCAAAAAACCTAACAACTAGATTACATAATTTGAGGTGTATTTTGATATGCATACTCTTACTCTAGATTAAATGATATCATTTGCTAGACTATGATTGTAAAAACATGCTTTATATTGGTTTAAATATCTCTTGTATTCCTTGGCTTTGAAAAATACCTCTACTAGTTCTTGGGAATATTTTAAGTAATTAGTTAGAAAGCAACTATATCCAATATGTCACAAAGAAGAAAAGAGTATGAAATGGCAATTTTTAAAATAGAATGAAGGATAAAAAGAATTAGAAAATACCAATAAATTTCATAGAAGGGCTATTTAAATGGGTAGAGACATGTTAGAAGATAAATTCCTAATGAAATATATGGGTCTTGATAATCATCTTTGTAGACATATATTGCTTTCCAAACTAGTGTACATAGATGAAGTGTGTTCAAATGCTTATTATCTTAGAGATACATGTTTGTTCTTCCTTGCATGAGTCTAATGAACTTAAGACTAATAAAAAGTATAAAACAAAAGAATCCACTAACACTTGGAATAAATTTGCACAATATGACCATCATGGCAAGGACGATCATGAGGAACCACCTTGTTGGAAAATTTTAAACCCTCACAAGAAAATTAAGAAGGGTAAAAAAAATATATGCCTTCTATACACCAAGATAATGTAGTGATTCATAAGGGTAAGGAGATTGAATGAAATTTTGAAATTGATTTTAAACTACCTTGTATTGCTAAGAGGGTGGGTTGGAAAGAGTAGCATCATTAACAATTAAGATACATGTATATGATGTTAAGGTTGATGCACTTTATTTGATTCATGATCTTAAACTAACTTAATTACACAAATTTTGGTAGATAAAATTGGTTTAAATAATTTAAATTAGATTAAATAATGTGCACAAAAGCTAGTTGACAAGTGATGTAAATTCAAGTTTAATGTTGGCTATAAGTATATATTTCACTATGGTTCTCCCTCTCCCTCCCCCACCAGTTGATTTTTTAATAAAAAGATTCTACCGCCACCCCAACTACTTCTTCCAAATGAAATAGTGGTATATGTTGCTCTTGTGAATATTTTTGGAATTGTATTTACCAACCCCTACTTGTATGACCAAAATTCAATATTTTGTAAGATATGGAACAAATATTGAGTTATAAAAAATGGAAAATATTTTACTATGATTTTCACAATAAGAAGTGATCTCCTAAGATCCTAAATATTTATGGGAAGATGAGTGGAGATACATTAATTGTACTT